>JAMLFY010000298.1:0-43096 GCA_030441495.1 Dalbergia oliveri | reverse complement strand
TGAAATGTATTTAATTTTTATTTAATCTAGATTTAATTTATCTTTTTTCAATTGGTAAATGCTATTAGGCTTTTTCATCAACAAACTTTCTTTCACATAAAAAAATTATTGATTTTCTTGTTAAAAAAAATCCTTAAAAGACATATAATAGAGGGTAGGAGGTGAACTAATTCATATTTGTAACTTGCAAGTATGAAATTATAGGAGGAGTTAGTACAAGCAAGTTAATTAACGCAATTAAAAATCATTCGTAAGGATTTGAACCTGTAGGAAGGTATTTTGTCAAGAGCAGCAATCTCTTTTATTTTAATAATGATTAATCTTACTACTACACGAAAGGCTGAAGAACAGACAAAATTGCTTTAGCTTTGTTTACATATATATATATATACACACACATATATATCAAAATTAATATATACGATACTAAAAATCCGGTGTTTCCAAGCCCCTTGTCCTTCTTAACTCATCATTTATCTTCATCTCTCACAACAAACAAAGAAGATGCAGCCTTTAAAAAATGGCCTCAGCATATTTCTCGGCAACACACCAGAGTTGCTCTCTCAACGGGCCAACTCACTTGAACTCGTCATCATCAGACGAAGACGATTTTTGTGCCACGGATCCTTCTCAGCTTTCTTGAAGAACGTGAAAGCCTCATCGTTAAGGTTAGTGTGCTTTGGCGGCCTAAACAAGCAAAATTGAGGACTTCATATATATTGCATTTGAGATATATTATTAGGTAATTTTTGAATTTCGTCATTTTTATTCCTATTTGCACATTAATTTTTTTAATATGCACCTAGAATGTTTTTACATGAAGACAATGACTTGATGATTTTTCAGTCCCTTGATTTTTGCTAATTTTCCGCTACGAAATCAAACACATCGCCGCGTGCACTTTTCTATCTTTTTATGTATATTTTTTTTAATTGGCTATCTTTTCATATTATTTTTTGGATAAAATCTTTTAATTTATATAGGACCACTTTTTGGCATTTATGTCAAGAATATATATTACTCCGACTAAAGTTATTATTATTATTTACAAAACTCGTGTATTATTTAGTTTGTGAAGCAAAAGGCTTCAAAACGATAGACATGGAGTTTTTCATTCTCTGCAATGTTTTGTTCCCTTATTTTGCATCTATTATTTGCAACGTTGCGGGATGGGAACTTGTAAAAATTGACATTACTGGGTCTTAACATTTTAGGATGTGTTTGATTTTAGAAAGCAGTTTTGATTTTATTTATTATTTTCATTTTTTTATTTTGTGAAATATACAGTGAAAATTATAAAATTTAATTTTCATTTTTAGTCCCTTCTCAAAATCCTGAATACAAAGCAAATTGAAAATAGAAAATGAAATTTGATATATCATGAGCCCTCTTTTTTCAGTCGGCGATGGGGAGGATGAGAATTGAACCCAGTTTTTTATTTTTTATTTTTTTGTTGGTCAAAGAACCCAGGTGTAACATCACAATGCAACGCCTCCTACCACTTTGCTCAATGAGTCAATCTCGTCCACCAATAGTCAATTTTTCATTTTTTCTTATTCTTCGTCGTAAAGAGTCCATGTGGTTATGTACAACATAAAGCTAAAACCAAGCACAGCCCATCACCGGTTAACTGTTAAGCTATAAAAGAAACAAAGGTTGGGTTAGGCCATTCATTGAAAAAGTCATGCATCATGTTTCTATGTATATATGATGCAAGATCATTCATTTTTTAAGTGTATAATTTAAAGTGGTGTAGTATTTATTAATTCTAATTTTTAATTTAGCTTATATTTTATCAAGTTTTGTTATATCAGTTTTCCTATTTTAGATAAGATATTACTTTTGATTATTAATCAATGAGTTTATTATTGAAAGAAATGTCCCATCCTGACACATTTATCAAATACTATCTTAAATAGGATTTGAAATGTGGATAATATGTTTTAATATCATATTATAAATTATCTTTTTTAAAAGTTTAAATTATTATATAGAAGCATGTAATTAAGTGAATGTACGGTTTAATACTTTAACATATTGCAGGATTAATGAAAGTACAATTGAACCCATCTTATTTTCCACATAATACCAACTACAAGATGTAAATCAAGGACGGTCTTTTGTTTATCCATCATTATGACTTGACTTCAATTTTTGGATACATCCACAAAAATAGGTTTAGCTCGAAAGTATATCCTTAAATTGAGGCAAATCATAATCTCAACATCATTTTCAAGCTCAACCTCACCAATAGTCAAGCATTCATTGTTATGAGACAGAGATCACCACATGCATATTATTAAAAAAAAATTCTGGTAAAGGACTTCTGTTAACTAACAGACAACAGAGCTTTGTTATAGTGCAACACGTACGATTTCACTCAACCTAAACTAATATTAAGCTATTAACATGTACAATGAATGGGACAAAGACGTGTTATGATAGACATGTGTTATTGTGGTCCATAGAGTAGAGACAAGAGACAAGACAGGGATAAAAGAAATAGAGATAATTAATTTTTTGAATTGAAGGACGAAAGATAATATTGATTATTTTGTAAGACATGTACAAAGTTTTTTAACAAACGAATAACAACTAGTTGGTTGGGTGAGCAAATTCTATCTCGAGACAAAAACATGAATTTAAATAATAGAGAAGTAACTTTTTTGTAAAGAAACTTTTTTATCTATCTACTTGATCAAAGCATATAAGTTTAAGTATTAGAGAAGTAACTGTATTTTAAGAAAATTATTATTACACATTTTTTATATAATCTCGCAGTCAAATGAAAATCAACTTCACAAAAATCAAATAATTCTTGTACTTCCACAGTTAAATAACATTACCCATACAAATCAACCAAATTTTAACAATATCTTATAATATTTTTAAAATAAATATTTTTGCAATATCACATCATAAAAAAAACTTAAACTGAATTTGCTTCATTTAAGCCGAGTTAGCTTATTACGTGAGTAGAACACTTTTTGATATTATTTATTTTGATTCACAAAAATTTGAAATTAAGAAAAACAAATAAATTTTGAATTAATTGAGAGGCTAATTGATTTTCAGTTCTGTTCAATATATTTTTTTTGGATTTAATCAAAAAAATAAAATTTGTTTACATATTTATCGTCATGTATTGACATATAAATTATGATGGTTGATTATTTTATTTACTATTTAAAAGTCATGTAAATGGAAGGTTTTGATTAGATGATAGAATAAAAGTGACTTTTATACCATTAGTGTATGAAAATTAAACTGTTTTTATAGTTGAATCAAACACCTTTGTTGATGACAACACATTGGATGTTTACATAAAATTATTTTATATCAATATTATATTAAAATTAATTGTTTAAAAATCTATTTTCAGTAATTTAAGAGTTTAATTTCTATACACTAATAATATAAAACCTTTTTACATTGTCATCCAATCATATATTATAAAGTTATTCAAATTGGGTAATTTGATTAGAAAAATATAAAAGAATTTTACATTCTCATATAAATTAAATTCATTATTTAATACTAATACTTTCTATTTTAAAACATTTAATACTAATACTTAACATACAGAAGTAGAAAAAAGCAGATAATTAATAAGTTTTTCAACAACAATAATAAAAATAAATATACAAAAATAATTTAAAAAAAAATATCCTGGAGTAATGGGGGATGAGAAAGCCTGCCAGAAACCTGAGAGTAGCCAAGTGTCAGTTAGTGAGTGAGCGAGCATCACGGGTTTCGGTGTCGTCTTCAAGGAGAATCCGTGATTGGATTTTAGCCTTTTCGATGGGACCCACCCTTCAATAGTGACTACCCACTACGTGGCATGCTCGCCGCGTCTCTTGGAACAGCCCCTTTTACCAGCGAAGCATCATAACAAACATAAACCTTAACCTATGTCCTATGCTAATATCTGCTTTTCGCTATGTAAATGCATTGTGCCTGCTCCTCTTCGATCGTCGAATATTATAATTAGTGTGTGGACACATACGCATTACGCATTACGCAGGCACGCACACTCACTGATCACTTTGCATGGACTCCATGGATCCTTCTCGAGCTTTTGTCAAGTGTGTTAGGCGTGTTGTCGTCAAGGTCTATCCCCTGCTTTTTACCAATCACATGAACGAATGGAATTCTGTGATCTTTTTTTTTGCTTTTTTGATTGAGGCTGTTCCTTTTAATTTCTTTTTGCTTTTTTGTTTTTGGGTTATGAAATTAGTTTGTTTTGTTTAAAAGAAAATAAGGAAAGAAATCCTTGGAACCAAACATTCTTAACTTCTGGGAACAGCGATGTTGTTGTGCTGCGTTTTCTAGTTGAAAGCTATGGGGCGGGATCGATGAGACATTGCATATTATGGGTTTGATGAGAATATTTATTGTTATTATTATTATTATTTTACATTTTACATTTCTTTGGTTTTGCCATGTATTGATTGCAGTTTTACTTTTGGCTGTGTACTTGTAATGTAATCATGAATGATGGATTAGGGAAATGAGATCTGTCTAGAGGAAACTGCACTGATGAATCAATGCAGCATTAGATGTTCATTTGAGCTCAAATCAGTTTCTAACTGCACTGCCTTTTGATTTGCTTCATGTCCCCTTTCACATGGATTGTTTTAACTTTTTTTGAGGATAGTTTACTTTGCATGATCTGTTAGTGTTTCATCGGTGATATTACTATTATTTATTTTAATTTGTCCATGTTGTGTGACTAACCCTTTTATTTATTTCCTTATGCTTGAAGGTTGGAACTGCTGTGGTTACTCGAAGTGATGGAAGATTAGCATTGGGAAGACTTGGAGCTCTCTGTGAGCAGGTATAGCTATTAGTGATAGCATTTTGCACTGCCAGACCAGAATAGCATTACATTACTTATTTCAGAACTCCAGTAACATTGAATGCCTTATAAAAACCAAACCAGATCTGAATCCAGTAAAATGCCTAAACATATATTTTTTCTAAATTTGTTGATTTAAATATAAAGAACTTCACAAATCATAAGCAAGATGGTGAATAAGGTGAGGCAGATAAATCCTTGCCTTGGTTTGGTCTTATTATACTAAACTTTCAAATTTGCATGTCTTTGGCTTTCATCACTGGTCATGTGAATTTTGTTGTGACTGAAAGTTATCTTTTCTGCAGCTTAAAGAACTAAATACTAGGGGATATGAGGTTATATTAGTGACTTCAGGCGCAGTTGGTCTTGGCCGTCAGAGACTAAGATATCGCAGATTGGCTAATAGCAGGTGTTTGCAATTTCTCCTCTGCTATATAGTAACTGTACATTTTTCCATGTCATACATCAAGTTTTCAATGAATAACTTGTTTATTCTTTCATTACATCAATTTGTAGAAATTGGTAACAGCTTATCCAGTAGGTGATGTTCTGAAAAAATGATTTTTTCATGCAATATTAAACTAAAGATAAAACAAGTTTTTCAGTAAGTAATCCAAGTTTCTCATAGCACAATCCAAGCATGCATTGCAGCTTTGTTGTTGTTTTTTTTTTTTCCCAGCTGTTTAGTTAAAATTAGACCTCAGAAGGATTGAAGGAACTTCATGTTTCTAATAACATGATGTTGATTTTTAAGAGATAGAGTAAGAAAATCATGAGCCTTGAATAAAGGGTTTGCTTGTCATGCAGCTTTTCTGATCTTCAACAGCCACAAGGTGAACTCGATGGCAAAGCATGTGCAGCTGTTGGGCAGAGTAGTCTCATGGCTCTCTATGATACCATGTTTAGCCAGGTATGCACAAAATTACCTTTTAATATGTCCCCAATCAGTATATATGTGTTAGGCCTTAATACATTAACAGGTGCTTAATTAAGATCATATTGTTTCCCCTTACTGATGCTGATATGTGATTGGTGCAGCTTGATGTGACTTCATCCCAACTTCTTGTGAATGATGGCTTCTTTAGGGATACAGCTTTCAGAAAACAGCTTTCAGACACTGTGCACTCGCTATTAGATTTAAGGGTCATCCCCATTTTCAATGAAAATGATGCGGTTAGCACCAGGAAGGCACCATATGAGGTATCCTGGTTTTCCTAATGCAGTTGCAACATTTCATTTGAATTAGTCCTAATTATTTATTCTGAATTATGCTTTTGATTGATGCTTGTTCCTAATTTGCATTTGTAAAAAGTTACTTCTGAAAAAAGAATATGCTTGATTATCTTGGTTTTATGACGTATAGTTACATTTAATTGCAAGCACTGTCCGCAGGATTCCTCTGGTATCTTCTGGGACAATGACAGTTTGGCTGGTCTATTGGCTCTAGAACTGAAAGCTGACCTGCTTGTTTTATTGAGTGATGTTGAGGGCCTTTATAGTGGCCCTCCATCTGACCCAAATTCAAAGCTAATTGATATATATGTAAAAGAAAAGCATCAAAAGGAAATTACTTTTGGAGACAAGTCAAGATTGGGCAGAGGGGGTATGACTGCCAAAGTTAATGCTGCTGTTTGTGCTGCTTATGCTGGAACCCCAGTTATTATTACTAGGTACCTTCCATTTTTTTTTGCTCTGATTTTTCTGATATAGAAAAATGTTTACACTTGACACTGAGCATGACTACTTTTGGTTTCACCTTAGAATCCAACATACAAGAGAGTGATTGTTGTGATTAGCCAATTTTTTTTGTTTGACTATTTCTATTGGAAGGAGTCATTCCAACCATAAAATTAGATTCTCTAATGAACTGGCTTGTAAAGTATCTTTTATCATTTCCTACCTGTCAAACTGCATAAAAGGGTGTCTCCATTTTCTGCATGTTTCTAAAAACATAATTTAAATGGTTATGGGTATCAGCTGACCTATATACATTGCCATGTAGATGTTCCACCAACATCATGTTTGTTATGCAGCAACATGAGTATATACAAATGGATTTTCACATTTTTACTGACTTTATTTGTATTTCAACCTCCTTTGAAGTGGCTATGCTACAGACAATATCATAAGAGTGCTCCAAGGAGAAAGAATTGGTACTGTCTTCCATAAAGATGCACATTTGTGGACCAACGTGAAGGAAGTAAGTGCGCGTGAAATGGCAATTTCAGCACTTGATTGTTCAAGGCGACTTCAAGTATGTACAGTTACATGTTTATGTGTGTGAAAGGCATAGTTTACTTTCAAGTTACTTCTTCAAGTTGAGATTTACCTTCTACTAGTTTCTTTCTTATTTTTGCTAACATAATGATCTTTGTATTATATTGGTGGTTTTGGTTTCAGGCTTTAAATTCTGAAGAAAGGAGGAAAATATTGCTGGCAGTGGCTGATGCATTAGAGAATAATCAAAGCAAGATAATTGATGAGAATGGAGCTGATGTTGCTGATGCCGAGGTGGCTGGATATGAGAAATCACTGATATCACGTTTAGCCCTGAAGCCTGAGAAGGCAAGAACTCAGTTGACTACTCACTAAAGTGAAATACTGAAAGACAACTTTACCAGCTTTTTTGTTTTTTGTCACTGTCCAAATAAAACCAACTTGTCACTTTACAAAGAATGTTTAGTGAAGTTTTCTGTTTGTGAGAGGATGCTTTTGTCTGACCTATGATTTTTCTATTTTCAGATCTCTGGTCTTGCAAAGTCTGTTCGCATGCTCGCAGACATGAAAGAACCCATTGGTCAGATTTTAAAGAGAACTGAGGTCAAAACCCCATATATAATTATTTCATCACTCATCAGTTGATACGTAACATGTGAAAATGCTTCTTTGAAACACTATGTTCAACGGTTTTCAATTTTTACTCGTTTAAAGTATGAACTGGGAAGGTTTCTACCTTCAAATAGTAGACTTTTGTAATTATTCAATTACAAATTCTGTATTGATTTTTATGACATATATTCAATGATCTTGATCCAGAAAAAAAATATATTGGCACTACCTTAACAAAAGATTAATGCCATTAAAACTTGCATTCTTCTATTCAACACTCTTTTTGACAGTTCTGACAACTGCTATTTGTATCCAGCTAGCAGATAAACTCATCCTGGAGCAAATATCATGCCCTTTGGGTGTCATCTTAGTTATATTTGAGTCTCGACCTGATGCCCTTGTTCAGGTTAGGATAAGATAGCTATTCCTTTTTATTCATCCTCAATCTTCAATAACTGCTGAAATTTTGAATATATATGAGCATGATTATTAGTTATAGATCTAATATTCTAAGTCAACTTTTTCTTGATCATATAAATTGTGAGAATTTGTGTTGTTGTGAATTAAATAAATATTGATCTTCAATATTTTTTGTCGAAATGGATTAACAGATAGCTGCATTGGCAATTCGAAGTGGGAATGGTTTATTGCTTAAGGGAGGAAAGGAAGCCAAACGATCAAATGCGGCCTTACACAAGGTATGTGTATTTATCTTAGTTGAGACTGCTGTTTTATCTGATTAATCTGAATCAGAATTGTCTGATTTTTCTTTGAAATATGTTTCATCTTAAATATTTCTTCATTACTGCAGGTTATTACTTCAGTTATTCCAGATACAGTTGGTCACAAACTCATTGGACTTGTGACTTCAAGGGAAGAAATTCCAGATCTGCTCAAGGTGGATACAAGTAAAATTCCTAACAATTATTTGTCTCAGATGATTTTTCAACTAATTTTACCCTGCCACAGCTTGATGACGTGATAGATCTTGTGGTCCCCAGAGGCAGTAATAAGCTTGTTTCTCAAATCAAGGAATCAACAAAGATTCCAGTTCTTGGTCATGCTGGTAATGTACACATAAAGTCTCCTATATTTGGTTGCAAAAACATACTAGGATTCTATTAAAATATTAACTTGTTATTTTTGGCATGCAGATGGAATTTGTCATGTATATGTTGACAAATCAGCTAATATTGATATGGCAAAGCAGATTGTTAGGGATGCAAAGACTGATTATCCTGCAGCTTGCAATGCAATGGTAATTACAGTACAACTTTACGTCCTTTCAATGCTTGACTAATATTTTCACCTACATCCATCTATACCTTTGGGGTTTCCTCATTGGCCATGCATGATGTAAATTGAATCTATCTACTGTGCTCATTAAAGTACTGTGTATTGATGTTCTTAGGAAACCCTTCTTGTACACAAGGATCTGAAAAATGGTGCGCTTGATGAACTAGTTGCTGAACTCAAACATGAAGGTTTGACCTTAGTTGCAAATGGATTTATAGTGAACAAAATATGCATTCAAATGAGTTTTATCAAATACCCTTTTGATATCCTTCTTTCTATTTCAGTGTCATATGTTCAAATCTAGTATTTTTCTTTCTTTTTGATTGCTTGGATATGTGTGGTCTAAACCATGCTGTTAAACTGGAAAAGATGTATATATAGGCATAACATGGCTGCTGTAAACTAATATTTATCTATTGGCAGGTGTTCAACTATATGGTGGACCAAGAGCCAGTGCCTTATTAAATATTGCTCAAACAAGTTCTTTCCATAAGGAGTATAGCTCACCGGCTTGCACAGTTGAAATTGTAGAAGATGTATCTGCTGCCATTGACCACATACATCAACATGGAAGGCATGCCAGTTTCCTTTGCATAATCTTCATTTTTGGTTCTCTAAATCATCAACACTATTATTCTAATATTACTTCTCTTACTGTTTCTGCAGTGCTCATACTGAATGCATTGTCACAGAAGACAATGAAGTTGCTGAAGTTTTCTTACGTCAAGTTGACAGGTAAGTCTAGATCGTATGTATATATTTTTTTTGCAGCATCCTTGTTTCATCCTTAAATGCTAAATGGCAACTGATACTAATGCAGCATGATGTTATGGTGTTTTAGTTCAGATGGCTGCTATAGCATGTCTGAATCACAAAACTCTTCACTTTCCATAGTTTGATACATTATCATTAAGATTGGGTATTACATTTGTCTGAAAAATCATTTTTTCTTATTTGATGCTTTTCTCAAATTCCATTGATATATTCTGATAAAAATTTTAGTTGTGGTAATGTAAAGATAAAAGAAGATTCAGAAGATATTTCATCCAATTGTCAAGTAGCTATGTGTAGTTGGACTTCAATGAAGCAAACTTCGTAACTGATAATTCTTCAAAATTTTCTTCAAAGGCGAGGTGAAAGTGACTCACTTTTTGAGAATGGAACTCTTCATTTCTTCTTTTTATAAAGTGAACAGAGACAGTTTTTCATTTCACTTCTTGTTAATAAAGTTCTAAACAAGTTGTGGCTTGTTTAACATGTTTCCCAAATAAAGTAAAAACCTAAATATCAAATTGTAATAATATAATAATTATATCTCATAAGATGAAAAAGAAAACAAGGAGAAAACAAAAAAATAAAAATTGAGGACACTTTTCATCTTTCCTTTGGACATAATTCACTCTTTTAGCACTAAACAGAATTAATGTTTCAGTGAATTTCAACTCATAACTACTCTGTGAATGAATCTTGTTCTTGACTTTATGTTGCTGATTGTGAAATATGCATTTTTGACTGATGTACAAATAGTGCTGCTGTATTCCACAATGCAAGTACAAGGTTTTGTGATGGAGCACGCTTTGGCCTTGGTGCAGAGGTAGTTTATCTTGTGCTAACCATGTTGTAATAGCCAGAGTTAATTCTATTTTCTCATATGTTCTTGGTTTTATTAATTGTTGATCAGGTTGGAATAAGCACCAGCCGAATTCATGCCCGAGGTCCTGTAGGAGTTGAGGGGTTGTTAACTAGTAGATGGTATGGAATCGCGCAATTTTTCTTGGTTTTTGTTTTATTAAAAGAAAATACAGCACCTTGTGTCTATCTTATGATGCTTTATGTTATTTCACCTTCTCATCATGCTTGCATTACCATAAATATATACTTTTTTAATGAATTACACTCACCTCTTTTTAAGTTTAGTTTAATATAATTATACTCAACACCCATCTATTTATAAAATTGTCCCCATAGATCTCTAAGATTTGCTAAAATTACACTGACTTCCCTTACAATTACTGATTTGCTAATTTAAATTGCAAAAAAAATGTGACATGTAATATTATGACAATATTTGAGATACTCTAATGGACTAAAATGTCTTTTTTTCATCAAGTAAGCATGAAACTTATAACTTGTGATTAAAAGGTATTTTAGTCAATACATATATGTTAAATACTGATAAAATATTAAAATTTTATCATCACTAATCATTTACATGTTAAATATTATCTTTTTTGTCACTTAAATTAACAAACCTCCGAGACCCACTAATAACAATTTTGCAAATAAAGAGGTGTCTTGTATAGTTGTCTAAACTTTATGAAAGAGAGGTCAGTATAGTTTACCCTGAAGTTTTTCAAATGCTTTGCTGTTCCTAGACCATGCCTCGTAACTTCAATATTTTTTTCTATATATGGTTAATATATGGTGTAACAAATTATACAATATGTTGCAGGGTATTGAGAGGGAGTGGGCAGGTGGTAGATGGCGATCGAGGGGTCACTTATACTCACAAGGGACTGCCAATAAAAGCATAGTTATGCAGCTAGAGATAGTTTAAGCAACTACAGATGGACTATTGTTGTTCACCTCATCAAACCAGCAGCCTTTCTTCTGCTCTATTTTATGTACAGAAGCTGCTGTGATACTGGCATTGTATAATCTCAATTACCACTTACCAGTTACCACTACCAGATTTTTTTTTCTTCTTTTCTTTACCCCGAGCATGTTCAGGTGAAAGAAAATATTTGTATGAATGATATTATTTGACTATGTACTTTGTTGCTCTTTGAAAGAGTACTGTTACTTGAGATTGTGAAACTGCAATGCAATAACTTGACACAGGTCAGCAGAAGCAGTATATTGTTCTTGAATAACCATACACCAGTTATTATTCTGCAACAGTTTAACTTGTATACTATCAATAATCATGAAGAGAGGACCCAGGAAGCAAATGGTGTCACTTAGAAGTTCTCACCACAAAAGGCACTATCCAACTACCAAGTCAAAATTTTAAAATGAACACATTTTTTTCACTTAATTGTACTATCATATCATATCATAGTAGAATTGGACCAGGAATAGACCAAAGAACAGAGAAATCGAACAAGAAATCGAGGACAATGCATGTGTCAATGACTGGATCAGGGTACTTACCTGCATGAGATACTCCTTAGCCATTAGCATTAGAATTAAGGAATCAAAATTAAGACTTGATTCACCAACACGTGGTTGGTTGGATACCCGAATCACATGAGCATTATAAATTATTTTCAAGATTAAGAAAAATGCATTCTCACTTGATACATCCCTTGATTTGTCTCCTATATATCACTATGAGCTTTTTAATTTGTTATCTAATCTCAACAGTATAATTATAGCCAAAGCTGAAAATTGTTATTCTCATTTTTCACATAAAAAAACTCATTCTCACTTTATATATCTCCTATACATATAAAAGTTTTAAAAAATTGAAATTTAGAAGGGCGACGGCCACCCTTATGAGAATAGGTTTATCTCTGTAGTCCTTGAGAGGGACAAAAATTTCATTCAAAGAATACATTGAGATTGTATAGTGGAAGAAAGGTTGATATGTGGCCAATGAGGATTGGTACAGATGATAAGGAGTGGACTCGTATTCCACAAGAATAGGAGTTTGATTCTCACCCCAGGTTGTGAGGTCTTCCATAGGCGATCTCATGAATCCCCTGGTGTTCGTAGAGCTCTAGGACGTGCTCTGACCTTGATGAGATGATTAGTACCGAACCTACCTAAACTTTTGAATACCAAAAAAAGAAAGGTTGATATGTGTTTGAAACAAAAAGAAATCCACTAAACTGTGCTTGCTAGATTTATGCATAAAATATATTCTCCTGTGTGTCTCTGTTTTCTTAGCTTTAAATATGCTTTTATAGTCAACTGCAGTTTGTTGAGCAGTTGTTTTCTTCTAGGTTTTCTTCCAATATAACAAAAAATCATAGATAAAAGGCAAATGATTACTCAAGGTCTCCTAAGAAAATAAATGAATTAATTTTTGTTCTATTCATATGTGGAGACTCATATGAAACCCCTTTGGTGAAGGGTGATTGTCTTGGACTAGATAAATATTGCTAGAAGAAAGAAACTCCTTGAATCTGCATTAGGCAATCAGAAGTCAATGTCAAATTACATCATGTGCTTCTTTTATAGGGTATGACAAATAATTTGCATTTCATATTTCTCCATCCCACACTTCTTCAAGACTTTTGTAAGGACTTAGAGTTTCATGGACTGCAAAGTCTCCTCGTAGTAACCTTTGCTGCATCAGACAACAAAAGCAATGAACAAATTGGGGAAAAAAATGTTGAATACAAATAAACATTATGTCCAAGAATGATGAACCTGTATAATTTTTAAAGGCATTCAAACCTGGTGAATCTGTGAGAATTTTGAGAAGAGCTCTGGAGGGATGCTCCAATCAAATAAGCTAAGGTTCTCCTTGATCCTAGACTCATTAACACTCTTGGGAAGAACACTGTGACCACTTTGGAGTCCCCAGCGTAGTGCCACTTGTGCCGGAGACTTGTTAAGTTTTTTAGCAATTTCAATCAACACTTGCTCCTTCAAGATTTCCCCCTTTACCCATGACCCAGGAGAGCCTAAAGGAGAATATGCCTGTAATAAGGAAGCGTTGTATTTGTTGTTAACGAAACACAGGCAACAGACCCCTTAAAACACATAAACACAGCGAAAATACAGGACCAGGAAACATCATTTAGATCAGTCAGAGTAGTACTGTGAGATGAACACCAGTAGACTTGCACAAATTGTGAAGCGAAGGTTGCTGCCACACGGGGTGGCATTCGACTTGGTTAACTGCTGGTGGAATCTTAGCATATCTGAGCAAGTCTTGCAGCTTCGTAGTCGAAAAGTTGCTCACCCCAATCGCACGTGCCTGACCTGAGGCATATAAACCTTCCATTGCATTCCATGTCTCTGGAAGGCACAAGGGAGCCATGACCTCAGGATCCCAGCCTCGTGAACCTGCCTTTGTCCTAAAAGGCCAATGCATCTGTGACAAAATAATTTAACACCAAAATCAACCTGTTTCATGATATCATCTTCTGTTTCAGCATCATTGCAGAGATATGTTTAAAATCAAGAACCATACAAGATATAGGTCAATGTACTCAAGCTGCAGATCCTCTAGAGTCCTAGTCAATGCCTTTGATACATCTTCAGGTGCACAGTCACTGGTCCTGTATTGATAAAAATTCAAGGCAACCAGGGGCAATTCATTACTCTCTAGAAAGCATAGACACGCCAACTTGGTATCGTCCAATACATGTTGGACATTGACACTCAAAGACACCTGCACGACATGCGTTGGATACGTATCTGTGTTTGTCTAATACTCTGATTAAATTTTTTTCAGCTTGCTAGAAATGTACCATATCCAAATGAGATTTTTGGTTTACTGTTCTTACTTTCATGAATATAGATTTATAGTTTCATCGAAATCAAATAAATAAATGAAATCCATAATAAGTCCATTCAAATGCATCAAAAGCTTGATTCAAAACAAGTGTTATTGGTTTTCCATTTGAAAACCTCAAAACCATGGTTTTGGCAAAAGCAACTCTCTACTCTCTTGCCACTTTTGCACAAATCATGGTTTTTAGTTTGATCAGAAAACCAAACATGCTATTAGTGAGGTCAATTGAGGACAATAATTAGTCCAACGGCATACCATATCTTTGATGTGATGAACAAATCGCTACGCGTTACTACCCCAGAAGAAAACAGTGTTTTCAGCGCCTCCCCAACCTGCGCCAAACATGAACTTCTTTGCATCAAGAAAGCCAAAGCAAACAAAACAAGATATTCTTTCTCACTCAGAATATTAACAGACAAAATTCTTTATACATTTATCATATTGGTTATAGGGGGATTAGGATACTACATGTACCTCTTTTTCATTATCATATACCCGAGCACAATCTATATGCCTGTAGCCAGCCTGCACACATCATTGGGAAAAGCTCAATCAAAGCAAAAATTATCAACCTTCTCTTCTTGTCATGACTCAATCTCAATTCTCAACACAAACCAAGAAACAAAGACACAAAAATGCAAAGAATGCTACCTTGACTGCAGCAACTACAGCATCACCCACAACACCTGCAGAAGCTTTCCATGTTCCAAGGCCTACTGATGGTATCTTTGCACCAGTATTCAGATCAAAATGTAGAGGCCCGTGTGCATTTTCTTTGTCCATGTTTCCTGCATATAACCCAAAGCAAAATGTAGAACAAACACTAATCTAACGAGATAGAATAAGAATAAAAATTTATCAAAATTTGAAACCAAAAGAACAAAAATGAAGAGCATGACCAGAATTTACATCAAATATACACACACCCTTCTTGAGCCAAATTGCTTTAGAATTTTTTTAAAAATGTTTTGTGTGTGAAGATGTGATCTTTACATACTAATTTTTCAGTAAGTATAGCCGCTAAATTATTGAAGCAGGTATATGAATGTAGTTGTGTGTTATTGTGCCACGGGCCAAAGGGTTAGGCGTAAAAGTTGGATCACTACATGACTCTAACTGGAATTTCGGACTAATCAAATGAATAGAAAACATGGGAAAAGTTGTCCTTCCCAAGTCACTGTTTGGCAACGGAGATTCCTGTCATTTTGCTTCTGTCAAATTAATATCTGCAACCATTGTTTGGAAAATTTATTTAGCCCTGCCTAGAACCGGTTGAACCGTAGCTGACCTATCCGTTGGTTCCCCCTTGTAACGGTGAAAAAACCAGCCAGGGACAAACTTCTAATGGGGGAACCGGAAACCTGCTCAAGGGAACCGCCAAAAACCCTTTGAACCGGTTTTTTTTTTAAATGCAAAATTTCATTATTTTTTTTATTTTTTTAAAAAAATACCTAAAATCTCATATTTCCTATTTTTTTTTCTTTTCTAATATGGGAAGTAGTAACTTAAGAGATTTGATTTATATGGATAATGTTTATTTTAATTAAAAATGAATTATATTATGTTCTCTGTTTTATTGATACCTAATTTAATTTTAGTTATTTTATAACATATATTTTATTTTATATTTTTATATATTTATATAAATACATATTTTATTATATATCCTTATATCCCCATTTTAACTCCATTAACCGTTAAACCTTGAACCCTTGCCCCGACTGGTTTTATTTTTTTTGTTCGTTTTGAACCTTGTCTGCAACTCCTTCGTGCTTCCTAGTTTGGTTTGTGATCGAACATGTTCTTTTGTAAAAAATATAAGAAATGTTTTTTTCTAAAAAAAAAATTACTGTCAGCTATTTTTTGGTGCAAAAAATGTAAACCCGCATTATTTATGGAATAACAAAAATCGGTTGCTATTTAATTTTTTGGATTTAATTTTGATAGACCTACAATGTGTAGAAAAAAAAAGAAAAATTAGAATGCTATTCACATAAATAAATATGATCAAGTCTCTCACCCATTTTGTGAAAGATCATATAAATAGAAAGATTTGATTAAATGATAGAATGAGTCCAATAGTATTACACTCTTAACTTTTAGTGATTATTTACTATCAAACCTTGAGATTTTTTGCCAAATCATTTTTATTTTAAATTTAATTAATTTTACATGATTTTATAAGAATTATACAATCTCTTTCTTTTATATTTGGACTTAGTTTTGGTGCACTATATGTATTAATATTGTAGAAGACTTATAAATTATCATCCAATAATGTATTGTTATATTAATAAATATGATTGACTCTCTTATATATTCCAAATAGAAGGATTTGATGGTATTACACTATATAAAGTGTAGAGCACATCAAAAATAAATTCCTTATATCTTTAGTATGTAAAGTCTATGAGCATCTCTAGCGGTTGTTCTATTTTGGATTTAATTTTTGACTCTATTACTTGCCATATCAATACCACCTAGACTTGGGTTAACATTCGAACTTTTCTCACCCATGGAACGAACCAATTTTAGTCCCGACTTTGATCCCTGCACGATTGAAATTATAGAGGCAAAAAACCCACTATTAGTTGCAATCATCATGTGTCTACATCTTATTTGTTGGCTACAAAATGGGACTAGTCTCAGCTAAGTGGGGTGCAACCCACTTCAGATGGGAGCTAAGTGAGTTGGCAGCAACTCCAGTCCCTTCTTACAGGAGCCTTTGCGCAAACTACGACGAAGAAAGGATCACTAGAGGTCCTCTAAAAGAATCTCTAATGAGAGTTCCACTTTGAATCTCATTTTTAACATCACTACTTGTCACAATTGACATTAGCGCTACTAATCCGATCATCATAAAAAATAAAAGTAGGTTAAATTTGAGACTCCGCTCCTATAGTAGGGATTAATTTTGTTCTCAACTTTAGGTTATGCTTGGGAGCATAAAAAACAAGGGATGGATTGGAAAGACAAGAATACTTAAATAAGGTGTGTGTTTGAAAATTGTTTGTTGGAGGCAATAGAATGGCTACCTATGGAAGACATGACGTCTCCCTCTCTTTGAATATTGCCGAGCAAGTGACCCCCCAAATCAAGGGGTGTTGGAGGGACTGAAATATTTGGTAAATAAATTTTTTACCAAACTAGATATATTTATCATTTTGCCTAAAGCTCCTTTTACAAAAATAAAAAAAGCACACGCTTACGGTCCAAAAGGATAAAATTGAAGGAAAAAAAAGGTTTAATTGTCATTCCATTCCATTTATTAATATTACAACTCTAAAACAAGAGTATTAACTCCCCTCCCTTCCTCCATTAAACTTCCAAATAATGGGATAACATCATATAGCCATTCCATTCTCTATTTTTCTATGTCTTTCCATTAATAACCCTAATAAAAAATTAATAACCATTCCATTCACTCCATTTTGAATCTCCCAAACATAGTCTTAGTGCCACTTGATGTTTAATTTAAAAACAGTTTGTAGCTGCACTCGCTAATTGGTTTTATCACAAAGTGACATTGGCCCCTCTTTTTTGGACTGAACCAGCTGGGAGAGGAGCTCCAATGGTTTGGGGCATGGTCACTTAGGGTCCCACATTCTGAAAATAGGACTATGCGTAAATGCCATCGGAGTTGGTCTAACTAGTAAAGATAAATATAAAAATAAAACAAACATTACTGTATTCTCTTGTAGGTATATCGCAAATATAAAAGAAGAAAGAACAGCAACTAAAAACTCTGTTTTGGGTCATACTCAAGCGGCACTTAGGTCGGTTTGCCTATAATCTGATCGAGAATCATCTTATATATGGTTTTCATGTGACAAAAAAAATGAAAAATAGAACACATTATATGGCTTCACCAATTTCATGGGAGTTTCACTAATAAACATAAAGAGTTCATTCTAGATGGGAATTATATCCACTAACTACAAATTTTGGCTTCTACCGGTCGGGTCCAGGATGATATTCTTGCCAAGTACAATCCATATTGAAGTACCCAAATTTTCACCAGCCTTGCAACACAATAGCGTACAGATGAATCTCGACTCTCGAGCATGAGTCAAAGAATAGCAGTGTAACGCATAAAAATTACATCCCAAAGATTGCAGGTAAAACAACAAATGGGGAAACCACCCAAAGACTATTTGATTGAAGGGTGAAGTTGAACTATAACGATTGCCTAAGCAATCGTGACCAATAAAGTCTACTAAAATTATCAGCCAACCCCAATACTTCTCATGAGACAGGAAGGAGAATGCTGATGTTCACAAAAACAATGTCACCATTTCATAACCCTCAACAGCAAAAATTACTTTGTTTTTAAAATCACTTCTCAATGAAGTTCTTCAGGTTCTTCAGCCACACCAGGTATTCCTTGTTGTCTTTACTAAACATGTATTCCTGCAAGAAGTTGGTTGTGCTGGGCTTGATCCCCCGTGTCTCAAGATACTTCTGAAAAGCCTTTTGCAGATTTTCATCCAGATCCCTGTAAAAATAATGGAAAAGAAATATTCAGAAAGGGAAAAGGGACATTATATGATAAAATTAGATGACACCATATATCGCTAAATGCTCACGTGAACTCAGGTCCCTCATATGCAAGCTGATCATCAGATTCTTCAGGATGCTTTATTGATAAGCTATCAATGGCAATCTCATCAGGGAAAGCAGTCACACCAAACTCCAGACACACTCCATTTCCTTTGAAAACAGTCACAACTAAAGGAATGCTAGATTCATTACTACCCTTCTCCTCGCCATCATCCTCGTCCTCATTTTCATCAAGTGCTACATTAGGGATGTCAACCTGAACTTTTATAGTTTCATCCTGATATTGTCTCTTAAGTTGGATGGTTCTTTCTCCAGGATTGTCCTCAATCTCAAAGGGAAAATCATCTGGGATTTCAACCTGGAAAAGTTATACAATAGAGTCAATGAACTTCAATAAATGACCCAATACAACTGTAATGCCAAAAGCAACTCAATTTGACCAAAACAACCAATTATCTTTATAGCAAGTTAGCAACTCCCCAATGCATATTTACTAAACTATTTCAGAAAACATATCTTAAAATGCAGCATTGACACCAGACTAATCAATCAGCGCATACAAATTATGGACCTTAAGGGAAAAATGATGCAGAAAGAATAGTTAACCTATTAGGTTAGGGAAGGGCAAAATAAGCTTTCAGCCCCAAAAACACAGTAGCCCGCAATGACTACTATTCCAGATGTGAACAGCTGTGATGGTCACCATTCCAAACGAGATGCGAAGTCACCTGTATTGTGCCTAACCACCACGACAAGATGGCACTATAGCACCACTATCGCATGCTATTAACTATTCTGACTGAAAAACGGCAGAATTTCATTACCTACAATACACAAACCTGAAATATACGAGCAAATAAAGAATTAAAGATACAGTACTCTAAAGTAGACCACTCAAGGTATGAAGAAAAAATTATTGGACTGCTTGGCTTAGTGAGAAAAATAAGATCAGATTAGGTAGCCCAATGCCTAGGCATAGAGGAATACATAGAAAAACTAATAAGTGAAATTATCAAAGAGACGTAGAAATCAATGATTTAAATATTAATATGATACACGATAAAACACAGTGGTGTTGTCTGATCCATGTAACGACCCCAATAAGGCTTAACTTGGTGTCGGTATGATTTCCCAAGAGTGAAGCAAAATAAAAACAAATGAGTAGCAAATCTAGAGAAGAAAGATACAGACTGCAATTCAACCACCCCAATTTTTGTGGAGATGGGCATATCATCATAACCCGTTAACAACTGAGGACCAAAGAAAACAGAAAAATCCATTCAAACTCTAAATCTACACCATTCCACTTCTTTCATTTAAACTGCCTGAAATAACCTACCAGCTTTCAAAGGGGGGAGCTTAAAAAATCAATGAAAACTAATAACAACTACTTTCAAAACTTCTAGACCTTACAAGGAACACAGGTGAAGTAAGAAATCGACCATCACAACCAACAACATACAAGTAAAAAACGTCATCGTTTTGATCTACCAATATAAACAAGATTAAAAAAAAACTTGCATATCCACCCAACTTCTACCTAACAGTCTTACTAGTTAAAAAAAACCCGAAGCTTTAACGGGGAAAACGCAACGGTTAAGCTAAATATACAAACTTTGAAGAAAATTACAACGATTACACACTACCACAGAAGAAATAATATTAAAAGGGGTTGAACTTAATCGTGTAAAAAAACTAAAAATAATAATAATAATAATAATAAGTGAAGATAAATTACGGGTTGCGACTGGTGATCGTCGTGGGCGCATTTGATCTCAGAATCGAGGACTTGGATGAGGTTATCGTCGGCGCTGGTCTTCGTGGCGAAGCTGTTGGCGAAGCGAAGAGAGGGCGCAACATTGGTCGTCTCTCTGCGGAGGAAGACACCAACGGAGAGCGCGCTGTGGAAGGCTCTGGAAGACGAGGATGACGCTGCGGACCGGCGCAACGCCAGAGCAAGCGCGGCGGCGGAGGCACGGCGGAGCGCGGCGTACATGGCCATTTGTGGTGGTCGGGAAGGGAAGGGGTTTGCCCACACAGAAAAGAAAGGAGAGAGGACAAAAGGGCGCAAATAGGGTTTAGGGTTTTGAGTTTCCTGCAGGCGTACTGGGGTTTTTTCAATTTATATAGGTGTCATTTCCTGCCTTCAATTTTTCTTTATTTATTTGGTTCCCAAGATATCCACGTAGTGGCTAATCCGTTCACGTAACCTAACCTTATTTAAGAAGTAGACGTTTCCATAGATTTAAAATTGCTCCCAATTGCGAGAATTGAATTCTTAACACTTGATTAAAAAAGAGTAAATACTATATCACATTGATCCCTATATTTTTTTGCTTTGGGTACATCATGTGTTTATTTGTATTTTCTTTTAAGAGTTTGATTTTGATGCAATAATGGTGATGGTTTAAAATATTTTTATATATATCATCCAATTAAATGATTTTATTTGGATGATTTTTTGATAGTGGTAATACATAATTGGATGACAATATAAAACTTTTGTTAGTGGATAAAAATTAAAAATTTTTTAACGTGGTTTCTCTGTGCAAATGGTGTTTGGTGCATTTGGTGCAATCCATCATCATCAAACAATTCCTAGAGCTTAATCTCCTTTTCCACCACCCCTTTCTTATCCTTTTTCCTATCCTCCACCTCCACCTCCTCCAACCTTCACCACACATGACAACGGACACCACTGAACGCCACCACTAGCCCCATCAAATCATTGCCAAGTGCTGTGACTTTGGCACCCTTCTCAAGACACTTTAGTTTCCGCCTCTGCTCCTTTAACATTGACGTCGAAGATCTCAAAACCTCATCTTACTACTTCGCTGAGTCAATGTTCAAGACTCATGTCTCTCAATCTTCCTTTCCTCGGTATCAAGGTTCATGATCTCGTGGCATGCAACACTGGACGCTTCTGGCATCTCATCTTAGCCAACAAATTCCCTAATGTGTTTGCGGCCACGTGCCTTACCTTGCCAACGTCGTCAATACCCGCTCCATATAACTCCAATGTCCTCTCCATCTCGACAAGTCCACCTCATTGGAATCCACTGTTTGAGATACTCGACGCCTGCTCTAAAATGTCATTCATGTTGGATATTCTATGTGTGTGGACTAGTATAAATCATATTTTGTTATAGTTTTAATTTTGATTCCGAATTAATTGGATACCAAAATATTAAACTATGTTATTTAGCCCATTTTCTAATTAATTCTATTGTTGGGCTTATCTATGATAATTTTATTGTTAATGGATTTTTTTTGTTATTGTTATAGGCCGAGCCATAATGGGTAGGTTTGGCCCATCCCTTACTTACCAGAGAGGCTCATGCTCCTAACCACTTCAATATGGTTGTTGCCATTGAGACAGAACATGTATTGTACCTGATGGGAATAGGAGGAGCACTCACTCTGATTCTTCCTGTTGGTTTCTCTCACACAGATCAAAGGAAGCAAACAGTCATGGATTCATCAACCTTTACCATTCCAGGTAATTCTAACCTAATCCTGATTATAGCATTTGTTTATCATTTGTCATATTGAGAATTAGATTAAAATTTCTACAAGTGGTATCAAAGCCAATCTAATTCTAATATAGTAGTGATTTTACTATTCTAGATTAGGTGTTGATGATGAATTTTCATGTGTGATGAACCCTAATATACCAATTTGGGATTTTGTGTTTTCACTGATTAATTTCAAAATTGATTGAGGGTTTTGGTTACTGATGATGTCCTAAGAAAATTGACATAAAAATCATATGAAACGGATTAGTGTAGAGGGAGAATTTTAAGTTTGAAAATATGAACCCTAACCATGAACCCGATTCCAATTTGACAACCCTAAGCCCATATATGTGTGAGATTGTTTCGAATTCCTTAGGGTTTTTATAGAACATGAAATTTCGAACCTATTCACACTAAAATCACGAATTTTCATCAAGTATTGAGAGAGAAATTGTGAAAAAAATCGAGCATACCTACGCGGTTTTTAGTTCAAGTATCCCAGATGTTATAAGCTATCATTTGATGCAATGTTATATGAGTTTTGTAGCTCTCATGTTGTTGTTCCAATGAGAAAAAAATCATGCAATTTGGTTGAGAAATGAGAGAGCAGTTGCTCTTGACCCATTTCGATTATGTCTGGTCGCTGATGACCCTGCGAGCAAGGACGATGATGAAAGTAGGGCACGTGCCAGCCCATCAGAGGCCTGCTTTCACCCTTTTTTTAATTTTGGGGTTTTTTTTAATATTCTAGAATTATTGATATTTTTTATTTATTTTTCTGGGTATCAAAAATAATTATTGTTAATTTTTTTATTGCATAAATTGATTAAAAATATTAGATACTCCCCAAATTTTGGGCTAAAATTTTTGTGCATATTTCTTGCACTATTAGGCACATTATATTTAGCACACTCTAGATTTGGTATTGTTTAGTTAACTAAATAATTTTGTACTTTATTGTGTGGATATTATTGATTATTGAGATTATGTTATATTGCTATTATAAAATTTTGTGATATATATTCTGAGATATGCTATTTAGACCATTTTGTCCTGTTGTTGGGTATTTTTACAGTTGTGAGCTCACATTTTAGGACGGATTATGATAAAATGCTATTATATGAAAATTGTTGTTACTAATATGGTATTAGGAATTATTTTAATAATGCCCCTATCTTCTCGATATTAGCTTTAAGAATATAATTATTTTCTGTATTGTGAGAGTTAACTTGTGCATTGTATCTTTTAGAACCTTCAGGATTACAATTGCATGAGGTGACTTTATTGTTGTCATAAGCTCTATTTCGTCTATTGGATATGCTTGACAAAAATCTCTCATTAATGTATAAATTTTGGCTTTGCCAATGAACATGAACTCTTTACCAAAGCTGAATGGAACAAATTAAGAGGACTGAGCTGATTCCTGTTAAGTTGTTCCTTGTTATTTCTAATATTGATGCTGCCCTTCCTGAGAATGAGCTCTGAAGTTCCCACACCTTAGTCTTCCACTGCCGTTATAGCAAAACATGATAAGTGGGCTCATTCTAATAGAGTTTGTCTAATGACTATGAAGTTCACTATGGACAAGACCATCAAAGATAATGTTCCTTACAAAAAATGCTAAGGAGTTTCTTGAGTCTGTGGGCAAGAAATTTAAGAAATTTGATAAGACTAAGAAGGCTTACTATATTCAGACAAAGACTAGGTATGATGGTGTGTCTGTTTCATGAGCATGCTATGAAGCTCACCAATTGGTACAACAAGTTGAGATCCATGAAAGTGGAGCTTGGGAAGTGATTTTCTTGTCTGGCAGGTGTTGGACTCTCTTCCTTCTAATTTGATGTTTTGAAGACTTCTTATAACGCACAAAAGGAAGAGTGGTCTATTCATGAGCTCATAGCCATTCTTGATCAGGAGGAGCAAACTATGAGGAAGGGTAAGGCTCAAGTCGTTGTCTTGGTTTCCCATAAGAGTCATGACAAGAAAAAGAATTATTTTAAAGGAAAGAGTAGCAAGCCTGAGTTTAAAAGAAGTAGAGTATAAGCTCTGGACTCCTTCAGTTCATGAAGATGGTGAACGTCGGTGTGAAAAGGAGATTCAGTGGCAATTGCAAGTTTTGCAAAGTGTTTGGGCACAAACAATTATACGCTTCCAGTTTAGGAAATGGCTAGAGGGGAAACGAAAGGTATTCATCTAGCTTTAGTGTGTTTGAACCTAATCTTGTTAATATACCTTCTCATACTTAGTAGTTAGATTTTGGTATGACAATTCATATTACAAAGTCTCTGAGGAGCTCAAAACTATGAGAAGGCCAAATGAAGAGTAGATGTCTATTGTGATTGGAAATGGAATGAACATAAAAGTAGAACATATAGGAGTAGTTGGCTTGAAATTAGGTGGTAGACATGAGTTAATTTTGCAAGACAATGTTTGTGTACCTTCTATGAGAAGGAATTTGATTTAGACTTCTGTTTTGGATTATTGTAGCTACTCTTTCCATTTTGGATCTAATAAAGTTGTTTTATATTATGAATCTGTTGTTAGTTATGGTGTCACTTTGAATGGCATGTATATGTTGAATCTTGATCCTCTTTCTATTGAACAACGACATTCCAATGTTAATAATGTTGTTCGGAAAAAGCATGGAAAAGTTGTTGAGAATTCTTCTATGTTGTGACATAAGAGATTAGGACATATATCCCAAGAAAGAATGGAGAGATTGATCAAGGAGAACATTCTTCATAATGTGGACTTTTCAGATTTTGATACTTGTATTGATTGTGTGAAAGGGAAGGTCACGCGGAGTCAGGAAGAAAAGAGTTGCTAGGAGTGAAGGGATACCAAGTTGATTCATACATCATCTATGGGCCAAATACTCCCATGGCTTTGGGAGGATTTAGATATTTCATCACATTTATTAATGATTTCTCAAGATTTGGCTAGGTTGATTTGTTGCGTGAGAAATCAAACTTTTTAGATGCTTTTAAAACTTTTAATGCTGCTCTTAGTTGAAATTTGGCACACAGGGTTAAGTGTGCAAGGTCTGATAGAGGTGGTGAATTTTATGAAATGTATGATGAAACTAGCAGGAATTCCAGGTCCCTTTGCAAGGTTTTTACAGGATTGTGGTATTGAGGCACAGGATACTATGCCCAGGATCTCAGCAAATGGTGTTGCTGAAGGCGAAATTGTGCTTTATGGAGATGGTTAGGTGTATGCTTAGCCATTAAACTCTTCCTGATTTTTTATAGGGAGAAGCTTTGAAGACAGCAACCTATATTTTAAATCATGTACCTAGTAAGTTAGTTCCAAGGACTTCATATGAACTTATGATAAGGAGAAGGCCTACTCTCTAAGCATTTTTGTGTTTGGGGTTGTAGAGCAAAGTTAGGCTTTACAATCCAAAAATAAAGAAGCTTGATCTTAATATAATTAGCGGTTTCTTTGTAGGATATTGTATTGGCTCCAGGGGTTTTAGATTTTATTGTCCTACACACACTACCAAAGTTGTTGAATCTGATCGTGTAGTCTATTTTTGAAAATGATTCAGAACATGTTATAACTTAGAGCAGCGTGTTGTTAGTTTCAGAGAAGAGCATGTCACTATTCCTGTGCTATTGCTTCTTTGCCGAGTCTTTGCCAACTGTTGTCACTCATGATGAAGCCATTGATCCCATTGTTGATGCTGATATTGATCCACATGTTGATCATAATGTTCAGAATCCTAATATTGTTGTGCCTCAATTAAGGCGATCTTGAGCGTGTTCCTAGATCTATTAGATCTACTAGATTTAGGATTATGTTGTTTATTTGTAGGAACATGAGTTTGCTTTGTTGAGGATTCTATCCCATTACTTTCCATGAAGCCATTTCTAATTCCCATAGTTCACAATGGTTGGTTGCTATGGAGGATGAATTGGCTTCTATGTGAAAGAATTTGGGATTTGGTGGAACTACCTAAAGGTTGCAAACCTATTGGTTGTAAATGGGTCTTTAAGACCAAACGTGATGCTAAAGGAGAAGAGAGAATATACAAAGCCAGACTTCCTTAAAGGGTACAACCAAAGGGAAGACATAGACTATAAAGACATTCTTGTCTTTACAAAAGACTCTTTGTGTTGTGATGGCTTTGGTAACTCATTTTGATTTAGAGCTTCATTAGATGGATGTTAAGACAACATTCTTGAATGGTGATCTATTTGAGGATGTCTATATGGACCAACCTGATGGTTTTGTTGAAAGTGGCAAGGAACACATGGTTTGTAAATTGAAAAAATCCATTTATGGTTTGAAGCAAGCTTCCAGACGTGGTACTTGAAGTTTGATCATATTGTAAGCTCTCTTGGTTTTAAGGAAAATGCAGTTGATCATGCATTTATCTAAAGAATAGTGGGAGAAAATTTGTTGTTCTTGTTCTTTATGTTGATGATATCCTTTTGCTAGTAATGATATGGGATTTCTGAATGAGACTAACAGATGCTTACAACTCATTTTGATATGAAGGATCTTGGTAATGCATCTTTTGTTTTGGGCATTGAGATTCACCGTGATAGATCTTGCATATCCTTGGCTTGTCTCAATGAGGATATATTGATAGAATCTTGAACCGGTTCAATATGCAATCTTGTAAGCCCTGTGTTGCACCCATTCAAAAGGGTGAGAAGCTTTCTAATGCCCAATGTCCTTAGAACTAAAAGTGAAATGGCAAATATGAAGAAAATTCCTTATTCTTCTGTTTGTTGGCAGCCTTATGTATACTCAAGTTTGTACACATCTTGATATTGCTTTTATTGTTGGTGTACTTGGGAGATACTGAGTAACCTGTGTGACACATTGACGGCTGCAAAACGTGTTTTGAGGTATCTGAAAGGTACCAAAGATTATATGATTACATATAGGAGATCAGATCATCTTGAGGTAATAGGTTATTTCTGACTCTAATTATGGTAATTGTGAGATGATCATAAGTCCACATCAGGTTATGTATTCATGTTATCTAAAGGAGCTATTTCTTGGAAAAGTGTTGAAAGAACTTTAACAGCTACCATAGAAGTAGAGTATATAGCTTGTTATGAGGCTACGCGTTAAGTGATATGGTTGAAAAACTTTATTACTGAGTTAGATTTTGTGGAGAGTATCTCTAGGTCTCTGACTATATATTGTGATAACTCGCGTGGTAAGTTCTCATAATAATAAGGGCTCAAAGAGGACAAAACACTTTGAGACAAAGTTTATGTTTGTGAGAGAGAAAATCCAAGAGTTTAAAACTCGTGTTGAGCATAATCCTACTGAGCTTGTGATTGCCGATCCCATTAATAAAAGGCATAACTGTTAAAACTTTTGTTAATCATGTAACCCGTATGGGTATAATGGCGTCTTTTGATGTTTTAGATTAGTGGGGTTTATTTTTATGTTTTGTTATGACCTCTTATTTGTAATATTTTGAGACATTGAATAATATTTGAAACATTGTTCGAACAATGTTATTGTTGCTATTGTTATTGTCATATATATATATTTGTTTTGCATAGTTTAATTGTTATAATTATTATTGTATATGCATAAACTTAATGGCATATTGTGAGAAATTTTGGACCCCAGTCTCAATCTTGTTATTTTGATAAGATTTATTGAATCTTAGATGGTATCTTGGCCGGATGCTTGGGCCATTTTGTTAGGAAATTGTACCTCATTCACACTTTGGCATGCCGTTTTGTTATGCTTTCCCATTTGTCCATATTCCACTTTGTTGTTAGGTCACATGATATAGGTTTCTTACAATGTATGATATCATTACTCCTTTGAGTACGATTTTCTGCATTGTTAAGATGCTTATAATTCTATTTTGGACCTTTTTCGTGGTTAATGTTGGCTTATTTTGGCATCCTGTTATAGCCACATATTGTTGATTAATCTGGAATAACATGATGTTTTGATTTATGCTGCTAAGTGAGAGAATGTTGGATATTCTATATGTGTGACTGGCATAAATCATATTTTGTTATAGTTTTAATTTTGATTTCAAATTAATTGGATACCAAAATATTAAACTATGTTATTTAGCCCATTTTCTGATTAATTTTATTGTTGGGCTTATCTATGATAATTTTCTTGTTAATGGATTTTTTTTTGTTATTGTTCATGGCCGAGCCATAATAGGTAGGTTTGACCCATCCTGTTATTAACTAGAGAGGCCCCTGCCTTAACCATTTCAATGTGGCTATTGCCTCATTGAGATAGAACACGTATTGTAACTGCAATGGGAATAGGAGGCGCACTCTTTTGCATTCTCTTTCCTGGTTGGTTTCTCACACAGATCAAATGAAGCAAACAACCATGGATTCATCAATTCTTACCGTCAAAGTAATTCCAACACCTAATCCTAATTATAACATTTGTTTATCATTTGTCATATTGATAATTAGATTAAAATTTCTACAATTCAAGCCCCTAGCAATGAAATCACGTTCCTCCCTCTTCTAGTCCATGACAACAATACGATAAATGGAGGACCAACCATGGGTGGCGGCAACGTCAGCAAAGTTGGCACTGTAAGGACTAGCAAAGGAGTGTGACGCTAGTACCCCGCTCTTAACCCTCACAGAATGTTGTGTTGGTCACGAGCTCATCTTCCAGTCTTGCTTGAAGGGGTGTTATTTTCTACGTGTTATAGTTTTGCAATCCCATAACTCTAGACTGCACCAATTAAAGACTACACCAGAGCAAACTCCTTTTCAAAAGAGTAAATTATCATTTTGACACGTAAAAGATTAATTTATAATTTATCTACATATAATTTATAATTGGTACAATTATCTACCATACTCGACACCTGGCTGAAAACGTCATTCAAGTCCTTTAATAACGACATCATATTCCTCCCTCTTCAAGTCCATGACAACAATAGCTTGATAAATGGAGGACCAGCCATGGGTGGAGACATTCATCAAAGGAAGCACCATGAGGACCAGCAAAGGAGCATAATGCCAATACCCCAACTTCTTTAATGAGCGCATGGCCCCTCAGAGTGCCACGTTAGTTGCGAGCTCATCTTCCAGTTCTCCTTTCTATGAAGAAGTGTTGCTTCTTGCAATCCCATAACTGCATCAATTAAAGATTGCACTAGATATATCAATCTCCTTTTTAAAAGAGTAAATTAATATTTTGACACATGTAAAAGATTAATTTTTAATCTATCTATCTATATCTATTCTTTGTACAATTGCTCAGAAACATGGAACCTATTAGCAAGTGGCATCAAATTTTTTGTAGCTTCAACGCTCTATTGGAATTCTTACTATTTTTAGAAAGTTACAATGATGATGACCTATTATATGATTTGTAAGAAGAAAAGTAATTTTTTTTCGTTTGACTATATTCAAATTTGAATTTTTCTATGCTCTGATAGCAACATTACCATCAGTTTTATCCTTAGGCTAATAGTATAATTAATTTTTTCTTCCTTTGCTCATTGTTTTACTCCTACCGAGAATAATGCTCTTTCTTCTACTGAATCCTTGCTTACACAAAAGATAATGCTTATCCATATCAATTCAAAATGGGTGGTCATTAATTTCTTCCATCTATTAAGGTTACCATTGTTTACCTGTTGACTTCCTCTATGTGGTTGCTTCTTTCTTTTCCTCTAATCTGAAAAGTGAAGTTGCAAATAACTTCTTACTTGGAAATGAAATCGGTTTTAATTTTTGTCTACCAGTACAATAATTTGTTAGTAATTTCTAACGCTTAACGAATCTATACATAGGGTTTTGATTTCGTTTTCCTCCTATTTGATGCCATCTTTGCTCCTTTATTTTGCCAACTAGCTCATTCTTTGATTTTTGTATTTCATTGCTATGAGAGCTATAATGGCTACTTCAATGGATAAGGTTGGGTATGTGAACACTTCAAAGGAGACATGGTGTTTGGAAGTAGGGGAATTGTGGAGTATTCCAAGGTTTGGAAGTTCAAAACTTCCATCCTTTTTGGAAATGGTTCTCTTGGATGGAGTTGTAAGCATTTCTTTTTTCTTATTTTGCCCTTCTTTTTTTATCTTTCTTTGTTTGGCTATGTTTCTATTGTTATTGTCTTTGTTTTGTTATGTGTTTTAAGGGTTTGAAGGTCCATGCATTAGTGAGGAAGACCTTAGATTTCAAATTATTTAATCTATTGAAGTATATAAGATGTCAAGTTTGGTAATATTAGAAATGTTAAGACAAATTAAGATTAAAATCATATAAACTAAGCCTAAAAATTGTTTCAATATGAGCACGTTGACAAATATTGATAAATTAGTCCACAAAAAAATCAACATATCAACAAATTAATGTATGAAATGCCATTTGTTAACCCTAAAAGAGTTCTTTAGCAATAACAGAATTAAGCATATGGGTACCATTGAAAAATTACACATCTTTTAGGGATTAATTTGCCAATGTATTAATATTTTAAGGGTACAAATGATAGTTTACTCTTATTTGAAGATCAATTATGTATAAAGTGTTTTATTAATCATAATGCATCATATAGTTGAACCAAAACCAAAGCGAACAAATTAAATTGATTAGTTTGATTTGATTCCAGTCTAATTGAGTCAAACCCAATTAAATTTGTTCTAGATTAATTTAGGTATCAGGTTTTGCATTTTTAGAATAGATGACCTCATACTTGACGCTATGACTAAATCATAATTTTTTTGATACCCTAGTACACTTTAGGCTTAACCTAGCTTGAAAACATGGTTTGGAAAGATTTAAATTTCAAAACCAAGAGGTTGTTAAACATAAACTTTTTCATATATGAATCCATTTAAAAAGACTTATTTCATATACATCAGATATAAGATAAAACCTTTATAAGAATCAAACACGAGTATCATTATGATAACTTCAAGTCTTGCAATGGGAGCTAATGTCTCATTGTAGTCTATTCCTTTTTGCTGATTGTATCCTTGAGATATCGACTTCATTTGGTTTATGATCACTTTTCCAATTTCATCCAACTTGTTTTTAATACCTTTCTACTTCCAATAACATAATGCCCTTTGGGGAGTGGAACTAGATCCCAAACCTTGTTATTCTCAAATTGATTCAACTTTACTTTTATGGCCTTACCTAAAAGTAAAAAGTCTAAAGTTGGCTGAATTGCTTGAGTATTTATTTAGCATAAGGGGATATATATATATATATATATGTATGTATATGTACACATACATATACATGAGATATCATAACTACTCCTTCAATTCACAAGACTATATTAACTGACTTAAGCTATTTCCTATGCCATTACTCTATTTGCTTGATTGTTAGTTCCAACATTCCAACATTCCCCCTCAAGCTAGTGCGTACATGTAATATGCACCAAGCTTGTTACAATTGTGGTTAACCTTAGGACCTTGAAAGGACTTGGTGAAATCATATGCCAATTAATCATTTGAATAAACAAAAGGTCTATAAATTTCTCCAGACTAAATCTTCTCTCACAAGGTGATAATCAATCTCAATATGTTGTCCTTTCATGAAATACTAGATTTGAAGCAATGTGTAATGCTTTTGATTGTCACACACAAGCTTCATTGTTTGCTCTTTACAAACACCTACTTTAGCAATTGCTTTAGCCATATGAGTTCACAAGTTGCAACTGTCATTGCTTGATACTCAACTTTAGCACTGAACTTGGCAACAATAGATTGCTTTTTACTTTTCCAAGATATTAGATTACTTCAAAAAAGAACATAATATCTTGAGGTAAATCGCCTATCTAAGGGAGAAACTACCAATTGGCATATGTACATATCACCATATGGCCTTTATCTTCATAGAGTAATCATGTTCTCAGAACTTTTGATATACCCAAGTACACGAATAGTTGCACCCTAAGTGTGAATCACATGGGAAGTTAAGAAATTGACTTAATAGTAATACAGCAAAAGTAATATCCGATGTAGTTATAGTAAGATAATTCAACTTCCTAATCATTCTTCGATATCACCCTGGGTTAGATAATGGCTCCTCCTATCCTAGGAGATGTTTGATCTTGGGATCCATTGGTTTATCAATGGGCTTACATCCTATCATACTAGCTTCTTCTAGGATATCCAAAGCATATTTTCTCTAAGATATAGAGATGTCATGTTTGGATTATGCAATTATACCAAAAGTATTGAAGTTTGCTAAGATCTTGTTTGAAATTTCTTGAACAAGCATTGCTTCAATACCTATGATAATAATGTCTTCCACATACGTGATAGGGTTGATGCATTAATCGGAGGTAGATACTAATAGAAAACAAAATGATTAGTTTCATTCCTTGTCATGCTGAAAGCTTATACAATAGTGTTAAAATGTCCAAACCATGCACGAGATGATTGTTTGAGACCATATAGGGATTTAAGAGCTTGCAAACTAGTCCATTACCCCTAGCAACAAACCCAAGTGGTTACTCTATGTATATCTCTTCTTGCAAATCTTCATGAAGAAATGCAATCTTTATATCATGCTGATAGAGAGGCCAGTGACAAATAGCAACCATGGCAAGAAATATACGAACTTAGGCTATTTTGGCCACTAGGAGAAAGTGTCACCATAATCAAGCCCATAAATTTGAGTGTAGTCCTTGCGGATAGATCTAGGATTGGACTAATGAGGGGGCTAGAATTATAAAATTTAAAATTAAAATGTTTAAGTAGAAATTTATATGTTCAAAAATTAAATATATCATACCTTTATCGAATTTAAGGACTACGCTCCTTCTTATCATAAAATTTATCAATAATTGAATCAGTGTGAAACTTCTCAGCAATTTTTCTTTCAATTTAAGTGACTAAATAATGTAGAACTAGATTTCAATAATGGTTTTATATAATATGTTTTGATGGTGACAAAGGCAATGAGAAAAGAATTCTTATCTTGAATCGTGTGTGGTTAAGTATACTCTAGATTGTGATATCTAATTCACAAACACTGATATTTGAGTATTACATTATATATCCAATAACTCCTTATAAGTGATTTAATAAGGTAATGTTGGATATATTATTATATGAACAAATTTATGTATGAACCAGACTGTAGTGTTATATTATAAGTAATGTTGGGTGTGGTGGTGTTGGCTATGGTAGCATCTCATAGTGGTGACATTGCACGTGGTTGCATCTCACAATGGTGGCATCATGTGGTGGACAATGGTAGCATCTCGTGTAGGTGGTATCACGTGGTGGGGGAAGAGTAGTGGTGTGAACTTGATAGCCACATAGTACTAGGGTTTCTTTTGTACAATTAACCAAATCAACTAACCAAGTAAGCAAAGAATCAGGAATAGGATATTTTATTTATTCCAAATTTAAATGAAAGATACACATAATAAAAGTTAAAATGTTCCATTCATTAAACACAAGAAAGTTTGTGGTTGGTGGTAATTTGAACCTATTGGAGTGGGTAGTAGGTTTGATTCTCACTTGTAATATTTTTAAAATTGTATGAGTATATATATATATATATATATAAACTTGAATATGATCAATAATAATAAAAAAAAACTTGACAGACCCAGGCCAACCTGATAAGCTTAACAAATTCTTCATCAAAGCCTAGACCTGGCCTGTTAGGTAAATAGGCTTCTAAGAAAGCCTAAGCTGATCCTAAATTTTAATAGGTTAGGCCATACACTAGGCCAAGTTGAAGGCAACTAACAGCTTGCTGGCCTTCCTACCCCTACATATAGGATTGATATTGCTAGTCTATATTTATTATAATCTCTTAAGTCAAAATTATCATTACTAATATTTGATATATGTAATTCTCTATGTTTATTGATGGTCATACTCATGTGAGAATCATGCCCTTACTTTGAAATGTGTGCTATTAGAATGACTAGCTTTATATTATTTGAAGAAGAATTTTAACAATTGTATATCCCTTAAGAATCTTTTGAACTTATTTCAAGAATTTGGAAGTACTTTCATCTCTTCATTCTCTAAAATGTTGGAAAATTATTTGTTTGGATTGATGTTATGTATGTGGTATTCTCTCAATTTGCTTTGCAAATTAAATGTTGTTAAATCTTGAGAAAAGATTCAAGAATTAATCTTTTGAATTGTTTCATAATAACCATTTTGGAATCTCAAAAGATAAGCCTCGTTTTTTCAAAGTGTTTTTTTTTAACCATATTTAGGCTTTTATTCAAGAGTGAAAAGATAAGTTTTTACTATCAAATGATTTTTTATTACATGAGTTCACATATTCTCAAAGAATAATGTCTTTAATACAAGATTCTATGTTACTAAAGAATTACATGTGTCTCTTTACAAAATTCCTTTTGAAAGGGAGAAAAAGTTTATAACATTTATGTAGGTAAATTTTCTTTTTACTTTATTCTATGCATCTATTTAAATTATATGAATATTCAGGGGAGTCTAAATCATAATCATATAGTTTATATATTTGGTTAATATGAAGTGACTAATGTCCTCTTATTCACTTTTCCTTTATCAATGAAAAAGTATGTTTTCTTCATTTTCATATTTCTTGACCCTTTCATTGAGGAGTTCATTATATATGTTGCCAGGTATAACCATCAATAATCTTAATGCTATGCTTTCTATTTCTTTTTGTAACTTCCATCAAGTGGTGATTATTTATCATATAATATGCAAGTTACAAATATCATGTTCTTTAAGTAGAAACAAAAGAAAATATAAGGCTAAATGATTTTGATTCAAAATGTGAAGAACTTAATTTCTTTAATGATCTTTTCCTCTTAGAAATATGTGTCTTATATATATAAGTGATGAGAAATAGGGAGAGAAATTATGACTAACTTCATAAACCTTTTTGTTGATGTCAAATAGGGGAGAAGTGATGGAAAGAAAAATATGTTCTTATACTTATTGTTTGATATATTTAAATGAATATACATTTGAATATCTTGTTTGGCATATCTTTCTTTAGTGATTTGTCACCATAGAAAATGGGGAGATTGTAGAACTAGATTTAGCACAATGGTTTTATGTAATATGTTTTGATGATAACAAATGCAATGCAAAAATGTTTCTTGTCTTGGATCTTGTGTGGTTGTGTATACTCTAAATTGTGATATCTAACTCAAAAATCATGCACTGATATTTGAGTAATAAATTATAGATACTTTTTATAAGTGCTTTAATAATCTAATATTGGATATATTATTATGTGAACAAATTAATGCACGAAGCACATTGCAATGTTATATTCTAAGAAACCATGCATATTAAAAAAGGTTAATAATTGATAATACTATGCATGATTAGATTAATTGAGTTTTATATTTATGAATCATGCATATTGAGATATTTTATATTGGACTAACTATGTTTTTCAAGTGAATTGTCTTGTGTTAGATAGTCCAAATATCAAGAAAGGCTTAAACAAGAAAATGACAATAGCTGAGTTCAAAGACATGAATGCAATTGAAGATATCTAAGTTGAAGCAACTTCAATGGTTAGAGTTTTTATGACTTATGATCTTATGTTGAAAGTTTTCTTGTGATAACACTTATTGGCCACTATCTTGATTTAATAATTTAAGTCACTCATATTTAAGAATAAGACTTAAATGAATTCTCACACAATAAGTTTGGATTTATGAAAGAAATTACATTTAAATTACATCTGTAAAGTATGTGGTTGGATTTTGTGTTATTGCATATTTTAATTGAAAGGGAAATATTTAAAACATGTTTACAAGTGTTTTTAACATATAAAAATCACTTACAAAGTCTTTTAAATTGTTTGGTGAAATATGGACTTAATGTAAGCACTTACAAATGGTAAAAAAAATTTAAATTGCAAATTTCATAATTTAAATTGTGCTTAATGTAAGCGGTTACATTGTTTAATGTAAGTAGTTACAAATATAAAAAATTTGAATTTTAGATTTTAGAAATTAAATTGCACTAGAGTAAGCAATTACATGTCCATATAAGTGCTTACAATGGTAAAAAATCTGCATATGAATTTATTTTGAAGAAACACATCTTTTGGGATCAAACCCCTAATTATTTGAACAATTTTTTGGGTCTATAAATACCTATTCAAAGACAGATTTTTGTGGATGAAAAACTAATTACAAACTTAATTCAATAATAATTTTTATTCATCATATTTTTGTCATTTTTGTGGTCAGCGCTATCTCTTAAAAAGCTGCATAGTTCTTCAACTTATATCATTTATTTGAGAGAGTTTATTCTTCTTCAATCTTTATCAAATTTCTAAAAGGGTGAGGCAACCCTCAAAGTGAAAGGTTGAGGAATCCTGATTTTGTTAAGTGACTCAAACACATGGTTGAGGGATCCCAAACGTGTGAGAGTACTCAAGTGGTGTAACGTTTCCAAACACCTATAGGATTTGGATGATAGTGGAAATTCTCAAGCATTGGCTTGGAGACTAGATATAAGTCACATGCAATGACCAAACCGGTATAAATCTTGTGTTTGCATATCTCTTTCCTAAACTCTATATTATTGTAAGTTTAATTTATTATCTTGATTATTCTTATTGAAATAAGTGATTATCTTAATTCCTCCAAAACAAGTTATATTAGAGTAATCTATCATATTCATATATTTTTTAGAGTTATTTTGCTGTGTGCATAATTTAAGTATATGAAATAGATTAATTTCTTAAAGTTGAAATAGTTTTCCAATCATCCAATTCACCTTCCTCTTGGGGAATGGTTACCATTATTAACAAACAATAAGCCAAAAAATCCTCTTCTATCTTATTTCTAAGCATGTTTTTAACAATATTCATAGTTGAAAACAATATTTCTCTTATAGTTTCGAAAAGGAAGAGTCAATACTAAGCGAAGCAAATGATCAATCAAGTAGTAAGTCTCAAATTTTCTGTTTTCATTAATTATTAGAATAACTCAAACTGTTGACGAGTGATTCAATTTAGAATGTTGAGGTACATCAAGCTCATAATGTTATGCTTGTATTTTAAGATGTATTCTCTCTTGCTTCTGAAATATTCAGGATAGAATCTAGTTGCCAATTCACAAATATGATCAACATTCAACAATTTATAATTATCTCTTAGATCAAAGGCAACACTAAGAATAGGCAACTCCAAGTTTTCTGTTGAACCTGCTATTCATTTCTTGTAATTGTGTAACTAGAGTTGCAATAAATAAATTAACACGATAGTGATGTTCAATTGAAACATATTCAATATTTGGACAACATCAACCTCTTCTAGGAAAATAAAGATCATTCATGTGAGGAACTTCAACTTCATGCTTGTCACAAAATTATATGGCTTCATTTAAAAGTTTATCTCATCTAGTTTCTCTCATCTTTTGAATCAAGGTTTTGTAGGAGAAACTAAAGTCATGGCATTTAAGATATCTTGATTTTTACTTTGTAAAGATTGACAAAGATCATGACTAATACCCAAGAGATCTTTTATAAGATGTAAAAGCAATATGAAATCAAATGATTTGATAGCATCATGTGTAGCATTGACATCACCACCAAGAGAATAGTTACCTTTTTTAGACATCTTCTAAGAACTTCACAAGTAGGTCCAAACATGCATAGCAAACTTTCAAATAAAATTAAAATTAAAGCCTTATCTAGTATCACAAGCTCATTGTAAAGTACCTATTTGATTAAGTCTACCCTGTTTCAAACTCTGGATTAGCAACTTGATTTGTAATATTCAAAGTTTGAGCAATCCTTAATTGGTCATGCCTTTGAAAGAAGATATTATTATATTAACAATCACTACTAAATTTATGAAAAATTGATGAACTGAGCTAACTTCTCTTGCCTAGCAACTAGTCCTAACTACAAACTGAGCTAGACAATGAATGATATATGCATAAGGATAATCTTTTAAGAATGAAGCTTGGAGTCCATTCTATTTACTATGCATATTACTTGTCCCATCATATCCTTGACCTCTAAGGTTGTGAACATGGAGATTATGGTGAGAAAGAACACAATTTTTCAAAGTCATTGATGAAGTATTTGAAACATGTGCAAGATCAAAGAATCTTCTTGAACACATCTATCTTTATCAACAAATGTCAAAACCACAACCATGTGTTCTCTTTTCGATTCATCCATAGCTTCATCAATTAAAAGACAAAACTTAGGCTCACTAATCTCTTCACAAATGGTAGCACACACCCTTCTTGCAATAATATATAAGATTTCCTTTTGAATGTTGGGTGATATATATTGAGCATTTCCAAGAGCATTTTGAAGAATAATATTAGAAATACCTTGACTGCAAAAAGCCAAAACGTATATCGTTCAATACAATGTGACCAAGAAAGTCATAATTCTTTCTATTGACTTTTCTCCAGGCTCGAAATCCCTTACTGTAAATGCATCTTTTAATTTCCATAATTTTGATTCTTAGAATTATTACTAAACAAATAGCAGGGTAGACAAAATGTTGTATCATTTTCAAGTGAGTATTTGTCACGACCCAACTTAGGTCATGATCGGTGTATAGGGAACATCTTCTCTAGCAAACCTTAACATACATTATTTTTCAGAAAACGATAGAGTCTCCTTTGTTTCTCAAACATTTTCCAAATGCATTTACAACCTGCAACATTCATCAATAAATCCATAACAATTGGGAATCAAGCATTCTCAAAATGCGCCTTTCAGCATATAAAAATATTTTAGCATAGTCCAACATGTATTAACCATCATCCATATTAATAGTTCGATCGTGATACCAAATTAGTTTTTAGACTCTATTAAACACAATACAACATATAGTTTGAGCATAAACCCAAATTAAGTTTATAAATAATTTCTATAACATAATCTATATAGTTAAGCCATAAGGCTTCAAATAAGGCATAACATAAATCTAAGGATCCTGTCTATGACATATGGAGCAACTAACAACTGTAGGCTAAAAAAAATATGGGTTCTAACAAAAAGGGTTTTCATGAGAAGGCTTACCAATTTGGAATTAACTAAGGTTGTGTTGGAGGAATAGAACCATAACCAACACTAGCACCTGTATCTAAAAAGATGGAAAGACAACAAGGTGAATTTTGCAACCCAATGAAAGATAGGATATCCATAGTTTATTGAATGCAATCATAACACAAGATTATATATATATAAGAATATGGTTCTAGTGATGACTTGAGATTTCTCAAAACATATCTTTGCACAATCACATAACACCAAAGATAATGGGGGTGGGGAGGGAGGGGGAGGGGAGGGAAGGGGTTATCCAAAACATAACAATAACATGTCCAGACATGACCCAAGATCATGTGCGAGTTAGCACCATGCCTGCGAACTGGAGTTGTCCTGTAGCCATGTACATGTCTAGACATGACAAAAGTCATGTGCGGGCTAACACCCCACCTGCTAATTAGAGTTGGCCCATAGCCAAATACATGTCTAGACATAACAAAAGTCATGTGTGGGTTAGCATCTCATCTGCTGAACTGGAGTTAAGCCATAGCCAAATACATGTCTAGATATAGCTGCAACTATGTGTGGATTAGCACCTCACCTGCTAACTAGAGTTGTTCACGTATATCCGAGGCTAATGCCCCTTGCCAGCTAGAGGTTTTAACTATGTAATTTTCCCCAAATTAAATCACCATCAGGCACATTCCAATCCTATGATATTTTTACAATATAAAATTTATCCTCAAGTTATATGGGATATAGTGGGCATAAGATAAACTCAAATTTAAAAATTAACATACTTTCAATTCTTCATATAATTTTACATATATAATTAAAATTTATCATGCAAAAAGTAAACTACAGATACACTATCTACCTACAACTAATAGTTCCAAGAACCAAAGAACAAACATTATGCCACCAGGCCAATTCAAGTATTGATACCTGATTGCTATATTGCTCTAGGAACAAGACAACATCAATATTTGTGAGCTAACAATGTCACTAATTTACATAAATAGCTCTAAATCACCAAAACCACCAATTTATAGGGTTCAAAAAGGCACTAATATTAATCCTAAATTAACTAGAAGCTTTAATAATTTAAAAAGTAGTTTAGAAATTTCCTTACCACTTGGGCAGAAATATTGAAGAAAAATGCTCCAACACATGCTAAGCTTCATGCTCTCTCTAATGAAAGTTAGAGAGAGAAATGAAGGTAGAAGAAAGGAAGAGAGAGAAGATGGTTGTGATGATGATGAGGAGGAGGTGATGATGATGATGATGGAGGTGGTGGTGATGATTAGTGAGGATAAGAAGAAAAGAAAGAAAGGAACAAAGGGAGAAAGAAGAGAGATAGAACATGAAGAGGAAGAAGAGATTGAGAGGGGTTATAGGAGAGTGAGGAAGAGAAAGAAGGAAGAAGAAAGGAGAGAGAGTACTAGGGTGGTCTATACCACTTAAGGTACATGAGTGGTCTTTACTCCTTTTTTTTAGCTTGGTTTTCATAGTACTCCAATCAACTAGGGAATTTCTTGAACCACAAATATTGTTACTTTTAGATTTTTTATTTTTGGAAGTGTGATTTTCATTTTGAACAATAATAATAATAAATGTATTAGAAGTATTTTATAAATTATGATATATATTCCTAAGAATATATTTTATAAAATAAACAAGTTTTAAATTAATTTTGAGAAATCTCAACATAAAATCTAAAGTGTAACACTTTAATACTTAACCTAATGCGCCTAGGTCACATTCATGTTAATTATTAATTATTACTCTTTTGTTCTAGTTCTTAATCTCAAGATTTATAAAATACTTAGCGAAAATATAGGTAAATTTTTTTTTTGAACTTTAATATCAAAACGTGAGCCGCGCATAGAGGAATAAATTACGTCATCCATTCTGCGTATAAGAAGAGAAGAAAATAGAAAGTGATATAGGCATACATGAATTACAAATGAAATACTACATCATGAGTAGAAACATATCATCATAGATTCATATGTGTATCAATAGCATCAAGCGTTCATCTTAATATACATATATCATATATAGCATCCTACCCACCAACAAAGGTTGGGTTAAGTACAGTCATCCATAAATCATGAAAAGAAACACTAAACACCAACTAGCTAAGACATCTCCTCCCTGCACTCCTCCTGGTACGCCTAGGTAGATAACCTATAAATCAAAAAGGCAAAAAAAGGCTATCCTAATCCATGAAATATGCAAAGCGCTCTAAGGTCCGTTGCCAACTCCTCCTGCTCCAGGAGAGAGGAAGGTAACCAATCCATCGGGCTAGCGTTAGGCGTGGCAAGACTGGGCGAGTTGAACATGGGCACCTCGGTGGGGTCAGGTGGCTCCTCCATAGACTGATGTGACTCCTCTCATCGGCTACATGACAGTAGCCTATCCATCGCTACCATCTCCAAGCACCATAGGAATGGCAGAGGGACCACCACAGAAACTGAGTGGGTGAATCCTGAGGGGTTTGACCATGGCTTAGTGGCCGGTGACTGAGGCACGTGAAGGGAACATCACAGACAAGTAGGGCAAGTATGACAATCTCCCCCACGCGGATGAGCGTGCTCAAAGATGAGGTCATCAGGGAACGGAGTGGTGGTAGAGAATCCATAGCTGGTAACTGGGTGTGCAAAGGGGCGCTCCATGAAGACAAAAAGGTAAACAACATATCGACCAACGAAGTGATAAGTCTGTAGGCGGTCAAAGTGCATCTCCCAAGGTGGGAGCGTCAACGTAGATCACAAAGGTCGCCATCTACCTGAAGATAGATGGAAAGAAATAAGAAGAGATGAGAGACTTATACAAGAATCTCGAGGTTTTCGCCTTCTAACATGTGTCATCATCTACGTTCTCAGGAACCTCGGGTTTCATTATGAAATTTGTGGGCATATATACTTAGGGTTCATTTATTAAGTTTTAAACGTCGTTATTTGAGGCTCGTATATTTTAGCATGAATCTTAATGTTTGAATGCAACATACAAAGTCATGAATGCATGTTAATGCCATAAGCGAAATATCATAGAATCATATTAAATGGGCATGACATAGAGAATGTAAAATTCTTCTAACATGGTCTGTTATCATTACTCTTTTAGGTGACTTGAATTTCTTATTCTCTTTTACTTGGAGGCCACCCTAATACTCTCCCCTTTTGAGAGTTCTAAGCTATGAGCTCATACCTAAACTAGTCATCACTAGTCTACACTTATCCTCTTGATAAGCTAAATTCCCGACTCCAGAATGTGGGTTAGGGGGCATAGGTTTGTCACGACCCGACTTGGGAACATGACCGGCACGTGGGAATCCCATATCCACGTAAGCCTCATGACCTTCTAGTCTTTCTATATGCTTAATTTAATAAAATCCAGTTCCAAAACATAATTTCGTCTCTGATATAAATCTCTAGCTCCTTGGAAATTAAATCATTTTAAATACTTTCATAATCAAGCTCTAGATATATACATATATATATATATATATCTCTAATACAAACATCTGAGTTGTTCTCAATACCAAATAAACCATAAAAATCATAATCTTGAAAATACAAAACATGCATTATTTTAATGGTCCAGGACCCCGTAATGTACACTGGAGCACT
>JAMLFY010000297.1:0-43156 GCA_030441495.1 Dalbergia oliveri | reverse complement strand
GGTGATGTGTAACGCCCCAATTTTATTGTAATTTTTAGTATTCAGTAAGAATTCCACGAATTACCGTAGGTCAATATTATATAAATTTGAGACCAAACAATCCTTAATAAAGGAATCTGGTTAGAAGAGAAGTTAGGAGCAATTCGTGCAAGTATTGCAAACTCCAATTTTCTCTGCGTGAAAATGACCAAAATGCCCCTGAGGTTATTTTCTAGGAAAATGAGGATCGTGGGCCCCACCCGTCCTCAGAGGGGATGTTTTGATGTTAATTTGTTTGTGTTATGTGTTAATAAAGAAGATCCTAATTTAAGGTTTAGACGCGGGAAATGACCAGAAACGCCCCTTCGGCTCTTTTAACCTCCATTTCAGTGAACGTACTTCCCAAACCTCACTAAAATGTGAAAAGGTGTTTTAAGCCATGATTAACCATTGGTTAAGCTAAGTGGTCTCGGGCAATTTTTAAGTAAAATGAGGTTTTTAGTCTTTGTGCAATTTTACAAATTTTGAGATTTTGATTCGTCTAACAAAACCTAAGCAATATTAGGCTCAAATTAAAGCTTATTAAATTCTAATTATTAATCTAGAGTCAAAATTATTTATTTAAATTGATTAGAACCTAAAATTTCTTTTAAAAACGCTAAATTGCTTAGTAATTCACCTAAGCCCTTAAGCGTAAATTCTCTAAATTGCATGAATACATTGCCTACACCTAAATAATACATGGAACACACAAAACCCTCTTCCATGAGGCTGTAATGCACAAAATAATCCGCCATAATACACCAAAAAAATTGCACTAAAACATAATGCCAAAAATCACCATAAAACAAGGAACTTTGAAACATGATTCCATGTTTTAAGCCACCAAACAAGATGATTTTTCCTTCCTTGTCTCCTCCTCAAATTTATCAGATTTTCCTCTTCCTCTTGTCCATTCATGAGCTTGAATTCTTCTATAAATAGGCATGCTTAGAAGTCATTAAGAGCTTGCTCAAAAATTTCACAACTTCAAGTTTTTCCTAAGCTCAAAAACTTTCTTTCTTTCTTCCCCTTGCTGAAATTCTTTCTTCAACCTTTCAAGAATATTTCTTTTCATTTCACTCCAAGAAACCAAGTTCTCTTCCTTTCCTTCAAATCAAATTAGGTAGGGAGTTGTTTTTAAGTTTATTTCTATGTTTTGCTAAGTGTTGTTCTTGGTTCAAAATGATGATTTCATGGATTTTCTCTAGTTTTCCATTGGTTTTCTTCTTCCTTTTTCTTTAACCAATTCGGCCATATGGCCTAGGTGGGACTAAGATGATGGCTTGATGATGAGGACCTTGAAGGTGGGTTGTGAATCCATCACAAGTTAGGCCTCTAAAGCTTGAAAGTTCCACTTGATGCAAAACTTTAAAGAATGATGTTTTTATGATGATTTTATGATCTTGAGTTTAGAATTTGAAAGATGTATTTCTCACTTTGTCTTGTTAAGATATATATATTGAATTTGTATTTCTATAAAGTCTTGAAGGAGCTCTTAGTAAAGAAATCAAATGAACTTGCATCCATGTTTAAGTTTATGCCTTGCATAACCATGTTTCTCTATGTCATCACTAAAATTTCAAGAATGAATAAATGGACTTGCATACTCATGTTTAAATTTCCAAGTTTGCATTTCATGTTTATATTTCATGTTGTCACTTAATCTCTAAAGATAGTAAAGAAGTTGCATCTCATATTTATTTTATGTTCTCACTTTATTTTATAATGGATAAAAGAATTAACGCATGACATGTTTAATTTTATGTCATCACCTAAAGATCCTAGAGCTCAAAGACTTACCCAGAGTATCACAAGCAAAGAAATAAGATTATTGGAGTTAAAGAATTGATTCTTTAAGAAGTCTGAGATTGGAGCTTAAAAAGATGTAATAATAATTCTCTTCTCCCTTCAGAATTCCAATGCGGATTAAGACGCTCTGGTTATTAGTTCTCTTTATTCCTCCACTGGTTCCTATGTGCAATTACCAGCTCAAGTTTCTTGCATAGTGTTTATATTTCAAGCTCTTGCATCATGTTTAATTTTCAAGTCATCACCTTAAATCTTAAAGATAAAGAAATGGATTTGCATATCATGTTTATAATTCCAAGTTATCACCTTATAATGACAAGATAAAAATGAGGTTGCATAGCATGTTTATGATTCTAAGATATCACATAAATCTCTTAAGCTCAAGACTTGCTCCTTTATCTTAAGTGAGAATTTTAATTATGAAGATTATTTTGCAAAAGAATTATTTCTAAAAGAGTTTTAAAGCTTTTTTAAAAGATTCTGCAAACTGATTTATGTTCACTTAAAATGTGATTTATACAATTATATGAGGTTCATGATTCGGCTCCTGATATGAGATTATACCAATAAATAATAATGATTTAATATGTTTGAAGTTGTGATAATTATGGTTTATTGCTAAAGGAATGATTCTATGCATGTTAGAGATAAACTAGCTTCCTGAAAGGTAAAAGCAAGATTTCCAAACTTAGAGAATGAAATTATGCATTACTGTCCAGAGCCTTTAGTGACGCTTTAACCAATATTTATTATGTTTAGTAGGGGACAATGATTCATAATTGGTTTGAATTAATTTTAGCATAATATGGGAAGTTATAACGATAAAGGGTTAAAAACATAACTTCACACACATAAAACCTTAAGAACAACTTCCGTCTATGCTACCCATATAGTCTAATAATGTTCTTAAGGCTTATAATTGATGGTAATAAATCCCTTAGATGCATAAGTAATTAGTTTGATAATTAAGGTTACCCAATTTTAGAGTCGGTTATTTAAAGGAGCTTTTCCTGTGAAAATTTTAGATGACATCTTTTGATGCTTTGGAATGTCAATTTATATGATGATAATGCCTCCTGGAATTTGATATTATTGAATGATTTCATGGCTTGCATGTATAATTGCTATTGCAAACAATAGAATGTTCATGCATCTTGATGATTATGATATAACATGCTAAGCTTATGGTGACTTAAACTCATAAGGAATGATCCTTTGAACCATCAGACTATAGGTGGTGAAAAGGTGATCTTGAGAAATGATCCTTTAAGACCCGTACAGACTAGAGGTGGTGAAAGGTGATTCTTGCCCCCTGCCCCGTTCTCTTCAAAAGGGTAGAGTTGGATTTTGAGCTTATCAAAATGGATAAGTATATGCTAGTGACGACTCAGTAAGGTCTGAGCTCATAACCTAGATTACTCCCAAAAGGGTGGAGTATAGGTAAGGGCCAGGAAAATAATGATGATGATGACAAGATTTTAGTCACTAGGACACTAAAGGAATGAAATATGTGCACCATGTCTTTTGCATAGCTATTATGGTATAATGTTCTTCTGTGCATAGCATTTTATGAGATGATGATGGGAAATATGATGTTCTTCTATGCATAGTATTTATGATATGATGATGAGAAATATGATGTTCTTTTATGCATCATATTTATTATATGATGATGAGAAATATGATGTTCTTATGCATAGTATTTATGATATGATGATGAAGAATGATGTGTTAATAAAAGGAAAAGTTCATTATAAACATGACATTGCTAAGTTTATGATGCATTATAAGACGCATGATTAAAAGAAAGGAAAACCTCTTAGGATATATTTTCGAACTTAATAAATAGATCTTAGCATGTTCACTATTTCATAATAACCCAGAGGTTCTGGGGAAATGATGATGACACAATGCATCATGAGGTGATACACTACTGATTCTTTTTATAAGTTTCTCACTCCCTCTATTTTTCTTTCCATCATCTTCTAAAAATAGAAGGAAGCGTTCGTGAATCACATTGAGGTCTCAAGCTGGGTACCTGAACTTGATCTTGCTAGTTTTAAACTTCATTATATTTATATATCTATCCCTATCCCTGGAGTGTTGTTACTAGGTGCCATTAATGGATGTCCTTTAATCCATATATTATTTATGTTTTGTAGCCTAGATTGGTTAAACTTTAGTTCTTATTATTGTTGGTAGGCCAAATATATATGATATGTAATTATGGTTACTGTATGATGGAGCCAATATATTGATGTGATGTTTGTAAATTCATATGTGTCTTTAAATTTTGCTAATAATTTCACGTAAGCAAGACTTAAGCGTTTCAATTATGTTTAAAAAAATGGCTCGTAATTTCACTAAGTATTTTCAAAGCATGATTAAGGACTGAAGCAAAGAGTAAAGTCTAGTAATTAATAACATCCTCCTTTGGTGTATGGGTTAATTATTAGTACTTACATAATGCCTCAAATCAAGGCAAACATGGCGGCTAACTCTAGGTCATGGGTAGGGTAATTAACCTTGTCATCCCCTGGGTGCCAACCCACAAAACCTCATTACCTCCAACATGTAAGATCTCAAAAGCCACTTCTAAAATCTAAATCCTCGGAGAATCGAGAAAATTTTCTCCATGGCCTTGATCCATTCTTCTGCTTTACTTGGGTTGAAAGCTCCTTCGAAAGGCTGGGGGTTTGCTTTCCTGAACTCTACGAACTTCCTTCATCTAAACTCACTGTATCCTTGGATTCCAACTGGACTCCTTCGGCATATCATCAACCTTTCCATCATCCTGTTGGGTTGGGCTGTAAGGTGTAGCATGCCATCTCACGAAAGGTGTCCATCATTGCGGCATTATTTCTGTTCCCCTCCTAGTTTGCTGATTAAAGTCATTGATCCTATCACACCAACAAGAATTATTGAGTCGTCAGGCTCAATACCAAGCTACATGTCGCAGCAATTCCACAACATTACAAACGCGGTCATACTCATTATATAACATTATAATGCATGACATTTACTAAGGAACATAGCTGGTAAATTCCTCAAGGTCCTACAAGGACGAGCTGTCTTGATACCATAATGTAACATCCTCCCTTGCACAGACCCATTCTAAGCTATGATATTGATAGAAAGTTGTTAGTTGTTAATTATGGACCTCTTAATTATCTATAGCAAGCTCAATTACGTACGAGAATAACTAAGATTAAATTCTATTGAAACATATTACAAGTAAACATAAAATTATTAAACATACAGCTAAAATACATAAGGGAGCTCCTCTATAAGCTTTTAGTACATCTTCTGATCCTTCCTACATACTCATTTCACTAAGTCCAAATAAAACAACAACTACTATACTAGGCAATCCTAAGTTGCTTCATCACAGCATATAATCCTCTGGCTTAACATAAAGGTGCAACACGGAAACACAAACACGCAGATTAAACTACATAATTCTCAGTAGGGTAGTTCCCAGTTACACAATCATAAATGTCATCGTCATCGCCCAGCCACTTAGGTTTGTAGAAAAATGTGATCATGTCATCTAAATTAAAGATTCATTTTAAAGTTTTAAAATATCCTTAGGAAGTGGGTAGCTTTGTATTCAATCACTTAATACACAAACATAATACTCTGGGATAGCATAGCATTACATTAAAAATATGATTGCCCTAGATCCTAAAGAGAACCTTAGGTGCCTTAAAGGGGGACTTTTCAATCAGGATAAAAGGATTTTTCTGGTGCCCATGGGGACCTTCCATGCCCATAAAAGGGGACTTTCTAGTATTCCATAAAGGGGACCTTTCCAACCTAACCTTATAAAATAAATTCACATGCTCAATTATTCATATTCATATTCTTGTACTCATGCTATACTAATTACAAGATTAACCTCATCAATTTCAATCATCAATTCATTTTCAGCACAATGAGATTCTCATGTTCATAGCACAATTTATTTGCATACCAAACCATTAATTCAGAGTCTATAAAAAATTAATAACACCTCAATATGTCTAGGAGACCCTGTAAAATTTCAAGACAAATAGAGCTCTCTAACTCCTTCAGTAAATTGTACAAATTCAGTGGTTAGGGACCACCAATTACAGCTTAAACAAGAGTTCTATAATTCTTAACCCTAAAAATGATTGAATCAAATCAAAATAAAAATCACGGTTGAACTTCAAGATGTCTTCAACATTCTGTAAAATTTCAAGGGAAAAATCAATCATTTGCTATGTTAAAAAAATTATATAAATTTACAGCTTCGTTGCACTAATTCGGACAGGCACAAACCATTCAGTTTTGGATTTTTTAAAGCATTTAGAGTCAAATTTAGAGCTCAAGAAATTGTGGGACTAGCCAAGATGTTAACTTGAACATATGATTTTTTTCAGCTAGCGACCATGACTACAACATGCCCAGAAAAATCGTGATTATACACTGCCTATAGAACCCAAAATCCAGTATCACTCAAAATCCTTTTGACAAAAGTGATCCTATCACATCAGAACATCCACAAAATTAACATCAATATTTATGTAATATCAGCCAATAAAATTAAAAATTCGATTTTAAGTCATGCCAAAACAGATAGAAAAATTTGACAAGATAAGGGCAGAAAAAAAACCCTACTTGTGATGCTTTGAAGAGTTCTAACTCCAAAAGATGCTCTAATTGATTTCTCTTCACTCAGAGGACTCCAATAAGTCACAAACCTTCCCTTGGGCAATTGATGTATGATGGCTAAAAGTGGGAAAAAGTGATGGATTAAAATTCTAGTCTGATTGTATATGGGGTTTGTGGTGTAGAACAAGTTTTGTGAAGGGAGTTTTGGGTTTTACCAAGTCTAGCTAGTGTTTTTGGGGTTGAAATGCAAGTTTGGCTCATGGAAATGAAGGTTTTCCTGACTTCACTGCTTCATGGTCCAAATTTCATATTTTTGGAAAAATGAGTAGGCTTCTTTAATAAATGCAATGGAAGATATTTAGTGAAGTAATCATAATTTATGTGACAAGGCAACAATGGATGGCTAAGATTTAATCTTGGATTCCAAGATTGAATCTTAGCCTTCACATACTCTAAAGAGGTGGATATTATCCATTGGTTATGATGGAAATTTGTTAGATATTAAAAATCATCCAGAAATCTCACAGAACGGGTAAATGTAATACCCGATTCACCGATATACCAAAAATTAATTCTAAGCATTAAAATTGCCATTCCACACATTTCTAATCTTATTCTCATATTTTCCTAATTTCGGGCACTCGGGGCTCGAATCTACAGTTTTCAAGTTGTCAGAATAAGCAATGGGGCTCGCAAGGTTACTGTTACAGGGCCCAAATTTTTTTTTTTTTTTTTTGGGAAGGTCGATTCAGCACATCATTGCTAAACTATTAGATTTTTGAAATTAAGATTAATAAAGTTCAAATTTTAGATTAAATTTTCAGGTGTTAGCAAACCTTCGTGTGGCTTGAGTTGTCTAGACACATAGGCTACCACTTGCATTTACATGACACACGCCTAAACCTTCCCTTAAAAGCGTCAATATACCTCGAAGGGTACATTGGGGTCGGCAAAGTGGAACTGGTAAAGGTTAACCTTTCCTTTAACTCTGAAGCTCTTTTCACAATCGGATTAAAATGAAAATGGGGTGTTTTTGGGGTTAAATCAAGTTTGCTCATGAAATGAAGGTTCTGGTTTTAACTCCTTCTTAGGAAGATTTTGATGTATTTTTTGGGAAGAAATGTGACTAGGCTTCTTTAATAAATGCAATGGAAGATATTTAGTGATAATCCTCATTTATGTGACAAGGCAACAATGGATGGCTAGTTTTAATCTTGGATTCCAAGATTAAATCTTAGCCTTCCACATACTCTAAAGATGGATATTATCCATTTGGTTATGATGGAAATATCTTAAATGTTTAGAAATTCATCAGGAAATCTCACGAACGGGTAAATGTCGTATTCCGTAAACCGATATACAGAAAATTAATTCTAAGCATAAAATTGCCATTCCCACACATTTCTAATCTTATTCTCATATTTTCCTAATTTAGGGCACCTTAAAGACTAAAATTGTAAGGTTTAAGATTGTCCGGTCAGGCAGATAAAGCAGCGAAGTTACCTATTCAGGCCCAAATTTTTTTTTTTTTTGGGACAGGTCCGTGGGGCCCGCCCACTCATTGCTAGAATTTTTCAGATTTTTGAAATTAAGATTAATAAAGCTCAAATTAATTTTTAATTAAATTTTAGGATGTTACAAACTAATAGCTTGAGTTGTCTAGGACGCATAGGCTACCACTTGCCTATTTTGCATCAACACACAGCCTAAACCTTTCCCAAAGGTCACAATATACCTCGAGGGTACATGGGGTCGGGCAAAACCAAAACTGGGGTTGAGGTCAACCTTTCCTTTAACTCTTGGAAGCTCTTTTCACAATCGGATTCCATGAAAATGGGGTGTTCTTCCTAGTTAGCTTGGTTAGGGAAGGGCAATCTGGGAAAATCCTTTGATAAACCTAATTAATACCTATAATCCCAAAAGCTCGTATTAAATTAATAACTGATATACCTAATTATTACAAGGTTTCTATCTTACTCGGTTAACAGCTAATACCTCTTCGATACTAATGCCCCAAAAACTTCACTTCCTCCAACAGGAATTCACACTTAGAGAGCTTAGCATACAACTTCTTTTCTTTCAACACCTCTAAAACCAACCTTAGGTGACGTTCATGCTCCTCGTGAGTCTTCAAATAGATGAGTATATCATCTATGAAAACGACCACAAACTTGTCTAAATAGGGTCTAAAGATCCTATTCATATAGTCCATGAACACGGCGGGTGCATTTGTCAGTCCAAAGGACATCACGGCGAACTCAAAGTGTCTTTACCGTGTCCTAAAGCGGTTTTAGGTATATCCTCATCTCTTACTCGAATTTGGTGGTATCCCGACCTCAAATCAATCTTGGAGAATACCACCGCTCCTTCACTGGTCCATAAGATCATCAATCCTAGGCAAAGGGTATTTATTTTTCACGTCACACAATTCAATTGCCTATAATACATAATCTCATGCTCCCATCCTTTTCTTAACAAACAAAACGGGGCTCCCATCCATGAGGCACTAAGTAAATAAACTTATTTCTAACAACTCCTCCAATTGGGTTTTCAATTCCTTCAACTCCAAGGGTGACATCCTGGGGCTAGAATAGGTCCTTTTCCAAAGTTCAACTCGATGGAGAACTCCACCTCTCTCGGGAGGGGAACTGGGATCTCACTAGGAAATACCTGGGGTATTCTCTTACCACGGGAATGTTATCTATGTTATGCTCAAAGTCTACTTCACTCTAGGCTAGAAGGACATATCCCTTATTTTCTCCCCACTTCAGAAGACATCTACGACATTCACATAAAGTTCAAGGTTTGACTAGTCTTGCTAGGGGGTGACGAGAAATAACATATTTGGTATAACGTCTAACAACACATGGTTACGTTAAGCCAATCCATGCCAAGGATTATTCCTATGTTTTTCAAAGGTAAACAAATCAAATCTATGACAAAGGATCTATTTTCAACAGTAGGATGGCAATTAAAACAACGGTTACATGTATGTCAGGACGGTTAGTGGGAGTAGAAACAATGGATCAAAAAGAAGCTTAGAAGTTTGCAAATTTAGAGACTCAACACTAGCATGTGAAATAAAAGAATGAGTAGCACCAGAGTCATATAGCGGTAAGGTTCTACCATTTAGTGTTACGGTAGGGGATTTTTGACTTGACGACCCTCCATTGCTTCTGCAATCCTTTGCATAATGGCCGAGCTTGCCACACTGAAGCATACTCCTTGCCGGCTAGGCAGGGCGACGCCCATGATTCTTTCCAAAACGGGGCACTCCACGGCTTGTCTGTCCGGGAGAAGGGGGTTCGGTGCCTTGTTTTGTTCCCATTGGGCCCTCCTTGTTGATTATTGTTGTTATTGCGAGGACCGCTCACTTTCCTGATGGTTGTGGTTCCCTCGGGTTGGGGTTGAAACCTTGGTGTTGCCGGATGGTTGATTGTTGGGTCCTCTTTGTTGTTGTGGTTGATGATGTTGTTGTTGTTGTTGATGCTTGAATTGGATTGGTAGGGATGGTAGTGGTTCCTCGTTTGAGTCTGATTTGATGGCTTGAACTTCGGGACTTGGTCCCAAACCACGACGAATCCACCTTGCGGCACTCATCTTCTTGTGCCTTCTTCGATGATCGGCACTTATTGATAGGGTCGGAAGTCCCTAATCTCCATGTGTGCCACAACAAGTTAAGTTCGGCCCTTAAACCAGCCTCAAACTTAACACACTTCCATATCTCATCGGGTTTCCCTGGAAAACCGTGAGAACTTGATCAACTCTTCAAACTTTGCCGTGTATTGGCGATATACATTCCACCTTGGACCAATGGAACTCAATGTCCTTGGCATTCTTCACGGATTTCGGGAAATACTTCTCATGAAGTACGTCTTAAACACTCCCAATTGATGGTTGGCATCAGCTTCTTAAGCCTGCGGGTGGGTCCACCAAAACTCGCGTCGGCTCCATCATGTAGGCGGCAAAGGTGACTTTCTTTCCTAACAGGCAACAATGGAGTAGATCTTTCCATGTCTTGATCCACTCATTAGCCTTGTCGGTTAGAACTCCACGAAAGGTTAGGGATTAGCCTTGGACTCCAAAATGGGCTTGTTCCACGCTTCAGCGAAGGGGACCTTGAGCAGCATCCCTTGGTTCATTCATGCGATCGAACATGCGTTCATCGCCCTAGCCATTTCGCGTGAGGTCACAGTCATTTCCCTTGTTCACGGGCGGCGTTGCATTTCTATTCTTCCGGGTGCCATTGGTCCTAAGCACACAAGTCAACAAATACCGAGGTGATCAGGCTCAATATTCCAAGCTAAATGAGCTAGTTACCATGGCATAGACAAGTAGACAAGGTCATGAATGCCTATCCTATAGCTTATCTCTAATAGCTAAGCATTATACATGACATACTACCATAACATGCTTTTAAAGCATGGCTAGTAATCCTAAGCTCGTGAGAATCGAACTACTCTGATACCAAAATGTAACACCCTAATATTTAACCCCAATACCTAGGACGTATCAAGACTAATTATTAGTTATTACTTCTCTTTAAATTCATTTACAAAATACTTAGCGGAAAATACAGGTAAATTTTTTTGAAATGATTCATATAAAACAAAGTGCGAGCCTTTGCGCGTGAACATATACAACGTGAAGTGGAAGAATAAATAAAACATACAGAACATAAGCATTAAAGAACACATCCATCATAAACATCATTCCTCATCACATTAGATAACATAGTTTAGTACATCACTATAGAAATATAACGAAATATAAAGTCTTACCCATACTAGTGGGAGAGCTTGCAGGTCAATAACATAAAATAAGAAACATAATAACAAATACATGAAACAACCCCAAAAGATACTCCCCAAAGGACCTTCCTCTCAAACCTACGACAACGCAAATCCTCTGATCATAGTAGCCTCCCGAAACCAAAGCTCCTCGGATGTGGCCCATTGAAGGGGATGTGGGCATGCGAATGGGGAGCGACGTGACCACCTTGGCGAGGGCGTCTCCTATACGTACACGCCTCATAGGCCTCGTTGGGAGGTGTCCTCGCTACCCATGACCGGAGGCACAGAAAGGGCGGATCCTCCGAATACGGATCGAGGGAGATCCTCGGATAGGTCCCTCTCAGACGGCGTACGAGGGACACGAACTTAATGGTCATGCACGGCTGAGGACGATGAAAGCATGGCGGTTCTCGTCTCCTGGTCGCGTCCTCTCAAAGATCATGTTGTCGCCAAAGGGGAGGTCGGAGTGAATCTGAAGCTGGAGATTGGAAAGGCAAAGGGCGTCCCATGTATGCAAAAATGCATATAGCGCAACGACCCTCGAAGTGGTAGGATTGATGATCGGGAATCATAGTGCACTCCCACATGGGTGCGTCAACAAAAATCACGAACGACGCCATCGATGCTGAAGACGTAACGGAAAGAAAACGGAGAGAGGGTAAGAATTCTTGCTAAAGAATCTCATGGGAAATCCTCTATCCTAGTGTCATCGTTTACGTCCCAGGAACCTTGGGTTTATTATGAAAAGATTAAGCATGCATAGGTTCATTATGAGGTTTTCGCAAAGATATTTATCCAAGGTCCATGTCTTTTATAATGATTCTTAATGCATGTATGCAACATAATAGTTCATGGATGCATGGCAGGACTTTAGATAAATCAAACAAATATCAAACAACATGTAAGTGGCATGTAACTTTCTCTTTAACATCTTTCCTTTTCTCATACTTGTGACACCAATCATAATAGTAACCGCACCCCTTAAACTAGGCTATGAGCTCATACCTTAACTAGTCGTCACTAGTTCTTACTTATCCTCTTGATAAGCGAATCATAACATAATCATATTCATCATAATCATTATAATCCCGACTCCAAGTACGGGTAGGGGGCCTAAGGATCACCCATCATGGGACTTTTTCCTTCTTCGAAACGCATCGACTTGGTTAAGACCAGCGACTTTGTCCGCTTTGGAGGCAAATGCCTATGCCCTCACGGTTTTACCTTCCTCAGGAGCAGGAGAAGTACGTCTTGGCATGTCATCATTAAACATCATTTTTCTCAAAAACTTTCTTATGTCCCTCAAATTTGACGGAAATTCTTGGCATAACAGCTACTCTTGAATTTCCTCAAATTTGAGTCATGCCACATAATCTCAGTCACATGCATCATTTTCATGGAACTTTCTCAATTCAATAACTTTCTAGTTCACATGAGCATATTTCTCAATTTCATTCATATTTCGAAACCTTATGCATCTTAAATTAAGGCATAATACTTCATCATATCAACATCCAATCATACACATAAAGTTTCATGCTCAAGGAACTAACATAATCACATCATCATAAATATGCTCGAGGCTCCTCATCATAAATATGTTCTCTCGGCCACCTATCTCATGGTATCTTATGCTTTGACCCTTACGGGGCTTAAACTTGTATTTGCATCTTCATTACCCTCAAGGGGCTAACACTTAAACTTTTCTCTAAGATTTGAACTCACTAAAATTCCAAACAGCATTGTACATGAAGGGGGAAATATCATTTGCTTAAGGGCTCTAGAATCTCCATTCGTGACCCTTTTTAAGATCCATCTTCGCCTAAGGCTCCATAATCAATTCCTAGACCAATTATGAGGGATTCCTAGGCATGTTCTCTAAGTTAAAAACCATTTTAAGTTCTTATCTCCACATTAAACTTAGAAGTCAAAACCTAATCATTTATGAAGGGATTTTGTACATGTCTTACTAATTATGTCATTTATCCTTGAATTAATCATGCTAGAACAGATTTGCATTTCTTTGCATTAAGGTGTTCTAGAATTCTCATCTTTAATCCCTTTTAAGTTATTTATTCTTTTCTAACTTTTCTAAATCGATCCTTGCTTCACTCAACATAATTTTACACATTTTAACACCTTAGAACAGCATTTATACAGTAGCCAAACATAGAACCGAAATCATGAACCCATAAAATCACATAATCTCTTAGGTTGAAATGCATATAAGTTACTAGTTTTCTCTTGGGACATTTTTAGGAACCAAAAGGTGTTATGGTAATCGATTACCAAGCTCAATTCATTTGGGTTTCAAAACAACGGGTAATTGATTACATACAATGGTAATCGATTACTTAGGGTTAAACCTGTTTCCGGAAAAATAAACATAGGGGTAATCGATTACACTATAAGGTAATCGATTACAGGTTTCCAAGAGGTTCTGGGCATGAAGAAGCCGTGTAATCGATTACACTACCTCTTGGTAATCGATTACATGGATGGTAATCGATTACCAGAACCTTCCAAAATTTGAGAAAACATGATTTTTGACACATTCCAAACTATTTAAACACCTTGAGACCTCATAAAACAGTTTTCCAACATTTTCTTGAAATCATTCATGCATTTTACAAAATCAAACCATTATTGAATCATACTAAAACTCATCCATTTCTTTTTTACTAGAGTTTCCTTTTTAGGATACTTAGGGCAAGTCTTTGAGCTCTAGAGTATTTAGGTGATGACATAATCTTAAACATGCTATGCACTTTATTTTACTCTTCATTAGAAAGTAAAGTGAGAGCATAAAATAAATATGAGATGCAACTTCATTATTATCTTTAAGGATTAAGTGATGACTTGAAATATAAACATGAAATGCAAGCTTGGGAATTTAAATATGGTAATGCAAGTTCATTCATTTACTCTTGTGAAATTAGTGATAGCATCAAAATAAACATGAAGTGCAAGACATAAATTTAAACATGAATGCAACTTGTTTTTATCTTAACTAGAGCTCTTACAAGACTTTTAGAGGAACATAAACCTCAACCCATTATGTATCATAAGGCAAGCTTTAGAGTTCTTAGCACCTAGACTTCAAAAGAAATCTTAAGGTTTGAACTTCATCATCAAGCTTAAGGAAATGGACTCAAAGTTCAACACTTTGTCTAAACAAAACTACAAGGACTAAGTCATATTCTTTATTTTATTGCTCATGGGCTTCAATCTAGAGTAAAACTCTTAGAACGGCTGACCAACTTTAAGGTTGGCAAGGGTAAGCTTAGAGCTCTTTGAAATCATAAGATTAACTTTCTTAACAAAACTTTTGTGATCTACTTGACATATTTTACAAACTTTGTTCAAATCCAAGGAAGAAAAACTGAAATCCTTAAGGGAAAGAGGAAGAGGAAAATCGAAACTTAAGCCAAGAAAAGAAAAGAAATCTAAGCATGTATGGTCCAAGACCAAGTTGTTTCAAGCTTTAGAGGTTTCTCACATGACAACAACAAGTCATTATCTTGAAACCTCATCATCAAGCTCATGTTTTCTTGTGAAAGGGCCTCTTGGCCGAAAAAGAAAGGGGAAGGAAAAAGAGCTTGAAACCAAGAGAAAACCTAGAACTTTCTTGAAGAACACAAACAAAATCATCAAAACTTAACCCCCTACCTTAAGAAGTCTTGAAGAGAAGATGGAAAGCTTTGTTTCTTGAGAGGAAAAGAGAAAGAAATCCTTCTTGAACTCTTGGAAAAACTTAGCCAAGGGGAGAGGAAAATGGCACTTTGTGTTTGGAAAGAAAGTTGGAAGTTTGCTCAAGTGTGTAAACATTCAAAGAGCTTTCAAGCTAGTGTATTTATAGAGGATTTGAGAGCTCATGGATGGCCTTTGAAGGGAGAGTGGCCGGCCAAGTGAGGAGGGAGGAGAGAATAAATATCTCTTTGATTGGTATGGTGGAGAGCATGGGCAAGGCATGGTGAGGTATGGGTTTGGGTATGGCCTAAGGCATGGGCTTGGAGTGCAACAAAAATCAACATGTGGCACCATTTTTAGGGGAAATTTCAGCCAACACATCAGCCAAGGGGGAAGGGATTTTGTTCATGTAATTGTGGTTTAAGGATGTGTTTAAGTGTGTGTTTGATTAGGCTTTTGATTAGGAGTTTGTAAGCAAATGTTTAGGTGAGAAAATGGTCAATTAAGGTGGTTCAAGACTTGATTAGGAGGATAATCTTACTAGATTAGTAATTTAAAATAATTCTTTTGGTCAAATGAGGTATGGCACAATTCCTTAATTTAAGGAATTGGAGAGGAAAAACACTATTAAGATTCCATGACTAGGAATCTTGAATTAAAGAATGCAATTAGAGTTTATCTAAGCAATCTTAGGTTCTAATTAACCTTAATGAATTATTTTGACTCTAGATTAATTAAAATAAATTAATCTTCGATTAGAGCCTAATATACTTAGGTTTGCTTAATTGCGTCATTAGGCTTACTGTACACGTTCAATTTCGTGCAGCCTTCAAGGAAAAGAACCAGCCACCATTTTCATCTTCAAGAGCTTGATCTTGAGTTCTAAGCCCAAAAACCCTAGCCTAGAGTTGTTGAAACATCAAAAGTTCTTCATTAAACTTGTCTACACCTAATTCTTACAATCACTGAACAAAATTTCCATTCTTTATCAAAACCTTGTCTTGTACCTCATACCTCATTGATATCAGAGGGGTTTGAAGTTGGATTGAGAGATTTGGAGGAGAAGGAAGCAAGCTTGGTTAATCTTGAAGCCAAGGAGCTAATAGGTTACTCAAAGTAGGGTTTTTGCTGCCTTTTCTTGTCAAATTTTTATGATCTATTTTGGCACGACCTAGGTTCAAAAATTCTGGTTGTATTGCTGGATAATATGTTGATATTGATGTGTGAATTTTGGTGGTGTGTTTGGATGGGCTTAGAAAAGGATTTTTTTCAAAGGAAATTGGGACTAGGTTTTGGATTCCTAGTTGTCCTCCAGTAATTATGCACGAATTTTCTGGTATAGTTGTGGGTAATTTCATGAGCTATAAAAATTATATGTTATATTTAACATCTTAAAATAACTACATGAATTTTATTGGGTGTTGATTTAAAGTTTACTTCCTCAAAAAAATCAAGGACCGAAATGTGACTAATGGTGTCTTGGTTGTTGAAACTGAAGCAATAAATTTGTGAATTTATTATCATAGAAATTGATTGAATTAGCCCATGAACTTTTAGAAGAATTTAGTAACATATTGAAGTATCATGTAAATTTTCTTATGCCTTGATTCTATCAATTACTAGGGTTAAAAATTTTGGGAATTTGGGTCTTGATTGTGAATTGGTGGCCCCTACCGAAATTTGTACATTTTACTGAAGTAGATGTAGACCTCTGTTTTCTTGAAATTTTTACAGGATCTTCTAGACATGTTAAAGTGTCATATAGAATTTTCGTGGTACTTGGAATGGCTGTTTGATGTTGTAATTAAATGTTGTGCCTAGGACAGTAAATTTGCCATTGTGCTGGAAATGGATTGATGTTGTGAGTTGATGAACTAATGGCATTTTTTGTTCAAGTATGATGTATGTGAATGCATGCTAGCAACCTAAACAATTAGTTTATGAGACCTAATTGAAAATTTTATTATGAACGGATACTTATGTAAGTTTGATGATGATATATATGTTAAGTAGATCAAACGTCCCTTTTATGTGTAAAGGGCAAGGAAAAGTCCCCTTTTATGGTAAAGAAAGTCCCCTTCAATGGGCACTAAAAGGTCCCTTTTATGGCAGAAAAGGTCCCATTTAATAGGCACGAAAAAAAAGTCCCCTTCGATGTAGAGGGCATGTATATTTCAAAATGTAATGCTATGCTATTAAGTAGTATTATGTGTGAATATTAAGTGATTGAATAATAAAAGCTATCCACTTTTGGAAGATGATTTTAAAACTTTGAAATGAATCTTTAGTTTACAATACATGATCACATTTTTCTAATAAACCGAAATACTAGGGGCATAATGATGACATAGATTTTTTGTACATATTTGGGGTAACCTGAGAATTATATAATTCACCATATGTTTGTGTTTTGGTGTCGCCTCCAGGTTTCCAGGAGGTGTAACATCTCCTAATACCACATTTACTAGAGTATGGATATAGTATTAGTAGAGTATTACTAGCAATTTCCTGGTCTATACTAGTCAAGTCCAAGTGATAAGAGCCGTAATACATATGCTATCACAACAAGATTTACATATAGGGACATCATGTCAAGTCCTGTATATACATCATAAGAACAAAAACCAACAAAACGACCCAATTAGTACAGAAACTCTTAACGAGGCTAATCCCCTCCTTATACCTAACTTGCTCAAATACTTCAGCTGACAAAACAGCATATATAGATATACAAGAGCAAAAGGAAACCAAAAGTACATCAATCTGCAGGTAGGTAAAGTCCTAACACTACGCTACTACTCTATACATGTCCGCCTTTGATGATCTCGTCTCCTCCTCCAAACCATTGGCCATAGGTGCAATGGTCTTTCTCCTGAGGGAGCATCTCGGCCCTGGAGGATGCAAATCGGAAGAGGATGAAGACACGGGTGCATCGCTGGGTGGGACGCAGTGGGGCAAGAGGAACCTCGAACACGTCCAAATGTGCCATGTGGAGAGGCACACCATCATAAGGGAAAGTTGGGTCAAAGTCGGCGGCAAAGAAGTACTAAAGGATCGGCCGAAGAACATATATATACGAACGTAGATCCGAGCATACAAAGAGTCAAGGCCGGGTTGTATTGCCACACCCATTGTGGTGAGTCAAAGAAGAACACAGGGACGGCATTCGAATTTAACAATATAATACACACAGCTCAGGGGTGAGAATATTGTAAAATTCTTAAGGAGTTCCCAATGCTAAAACATAGTACAAGTAATGAATCCATACATGTAAAACATCCATATATTAATCATAGGTATCAATACAAAAAGCTGTAGATCGTGAGAAATTAAAATAGCACCACAGCGATAAATCATGTACAACCATAAGCTCAGTTCCACATATTTTTCTCAATTTATAAACATAGGGAAGGCTTAGTTTCACATAGGGCCACTTCAGGATGTAACAATTTCATAAGGACAATAGCCTAGGACATGAGCTCATTCCTATCGTGATCATCGGACTTCATTTTTTCATTTCCGGATCACACACAGTTTTATGCTTAGCCATACGTCTAGCAAACCTTCTTTTGCCTTCCCCCATCGTCTAAGCCTTGTTTTCTTTTTCCCGTATGCTCAAGTATGCAAGGCGCATATATACCAACTATTTCTGCACTCTTTCACATATTACATTACATACTTCTCTTTCTTGTCTCAATAGAATGCTTAATTTACAATTAAATATTCACTCCCATTAGAGGTTCATGAATCAGAAAGTGAAGCAATTATGTGCATTCACATGCCATAGAATTGGGATAGCTATCATATCATGATTTTCATTCATTTTCACTTTCCAGCACATTGGCGGAATTGATGTTCTAGGTACAACATTTAATTGCTATAACCAACAGCCATCAAAACAGCCACAAAAATTCGACATGACACTTCAAGGTGTCTAGAATAACCTGTAAAAATCTCAGGGTAAATAGAGTTTTGTAGCTACTTCAGTAAAATATACAAATCCAGTGGTCAGGTGCCACCAATTCACAACCAGATTTGGGTTCTCATAATTTTTAACCCAAGAAATTGATTGATTTAAAACCCAATAAAATTCACAGTGATACTTCAATATGTTAGTAACTTCTCATAAAAATTTCATGGGCTAGATCAACCAATTGGTATGATAATAAATTCGGATAAGTTTATTGCTTCAATTTCAGCAACCAGGACAGCATCAGTTACATTTCGGGTCTTGATTTTTTTGAGGCAGCAAACTTCAATATAAATACCCAAGAAAATTTATGGGACTAGCCCAAGATGTTATCTTGAATATAAATTTTTTTCAGCTCACGAAAAGTTCTAAAACATGTTCATAAAATTCATGATTCCAGGCTGCCTGCAAGCAACTGAGAATCCAGCATACCAGTCCAACTTATTTTAATACCAAACCATTTACTACCACCATCCAACCCTATCACAAAAATTCATACATCAATTTCAACATAATATCAATCAAAATCATCAAAAATTTTGGACATACATCATCCCAAAACAGAACAGAAAAATCAGCAAGAATAGACAACAAAAGAACCCTACTTGTGAAGGCTAGTGTCTCTTTGTCTTTGGCTTGCTTCAAGATGAGAGTTCCTCACTTCAAAACTCCTTAGACACCCCCAAACCCTCCTATAATCAGTGATGGATGAGATGAAAAGGATGAGGTTTTGAAATTCTAATCGGTTATAGTTATAGAGATGGAAGTGTAGATCAACTTTAGTGAAGAAAGGTTTAGGTTTTGATTATTCTAAGCTAGGGTTTATGTGAATTGGAAGTAAGATGAAGCTCTTAGTGTAACACCCTAATAATTAACCCAATACACCTAGGAGGTATCTGATTAATTACTAGACTTTACTCTTTGCTTCAGTTCCTTAATCATGCTTTGAAAATACTTAGTGAAATTACGAGCCATTTTTTTTTTTAAACATAATTGAAAACGTGAGCCGCGCTTAACGTGAATGATTTAGCAAAATTTAAAAGACACATAGGAATTTACAAACATCACATCATAATATATTGGCTCCATCATACAGCATCCATAATTACATATCATATAGATATTTTGCCTACCAACAGAATAAGACTAAGTGTAGGCAATCTAATAAAACATAAATAATATATGGATGGAAGGACATCCATTAATGGCACCTAGTAATAACACTCCAGGGATAGGGATAGATATCTGAAATATACGAGTGAAACTCAGGATTCAAGTTCAGACTACCTGAAGCCTCAATGTGATTCACGAACGCTTCCTTTTTCTGAAGACGAGATGGAAAGAAAAATAGAGGGAGTGAGAAACTTATAAAAAGAATCTCAGTAGGGTACTCACCTCATGATGCATTGTGTCATCATCATCGTCCCCAGGAACCTCGGGTTATTATGAAATAGTGAGCATGCTAAGATTGATTTATTAAGTTCGAAAATATACTTTACCGAGGTTCGTCGTTTTAATCATGCGTCTTATAATGCATCATAAACTTAGCATGTCATGTTTATAATGAACTTTTCCTTTCATATATAATAACATAGTTATGCATAAAATCACATCATATTCCTCATCATCATTTCATAATACTATGCATAGCAGAATATCATATTTCTCATCATCATCTCATAAATACTATGCATAGCAGAACATCATATTCACATAATGCATTTACTTAGTTTCTTAGGTGACTTAAAGTTACTTTCATCATCATTTTCCTGGGCCACCCTATACTTCACCCTTTTGGGAGTAATCTAGGTTATGAGCTCATACCTTGCTAGTCGTCACCAGCACATACTTATCCCTTTTGATAAGTAAAAATTCTCTCTACCCTTTGAGAGAACAGACTAGGGGCAAGAATCACCTTTTCACCGCCTATAGTTTGACGGGTCCAAAGGATCATTTTCTCATATATTTTGAGTCACCTTTAAGTCTTTGCATGTTATATCATAATACAATTCTTCATTCATAATCATCATAACATTTTCTCATTTATAGTCTTATGCCGAAATAATATATACCAAACTAATCATGCATCTGGAGATTCCCAGGAAAGAGAGGTGGGTCACAATGGACACGCTTAAATACCAAATCTTTCCTTAGCCAGAATCTTTCCAATTGCACTCTTAAGGAATACACTTTCTTCCAGTAATAGAATATGTCTTTATTTCATGCATAAGTTTTCATTGTTTGCAACAACAACTATAACATATAAACCAGGGAATCAATCAATGACACCAAATTCTTAATAAGCATCAAATCATATTTTAAGTACACATAAATTACTAGCTTCCCATAAAATTCTTACAAAGTTTTAAAACTCTTTTAGAACTAATTCTTTTTGTTAAACTTGAAAGAAGTCATAGGACTTTAGGCCTAACTTAACCATGGGACCGATTTATAACTTGAAAGAATGTTCATAATTAAATATTTCACTTAAGATAAAAGGAGCAAGTCTTGAGCTTTAGAGATTTAGGTGACATCTTTGAATTATTACCATGCTATGCAACCTTATTTTAATCTTATCTTTATAAGGTGATAGCTTGGAATTATAAACATGATATGCAATTCCATTTCTTTATCTTTAAGATTTAAGGTGATAACTTAAAAATTAAACATGATGCAAGAACTTGTAATATAAACATGATGCAAGAAACTGAAGGCGTAATTGCAGGACAAGTAGAGGGAGAAGAGAATCTTAAGCAACGAGCGGCCAGTCCGCAGGACCGGTGAGGGGGATGAGAATTACATTTTTTTTAAGCTCCAATTCTCAAGACTTCTTAAAGAATAAATTCTTTAACTCCAATTATCTCATTTCTTTGCTTATGATTCATAAGCAAGTCTTTGAGCTCTAGGATTTTTAGGTGATGACATAAAATAAACATGTCATGCATTGACTCTTTTAGCCATTATAAAATAAAGTGAGAGCATAAAATAAACATGAGATGCAACTTCTTTATTATCTTTAGAGATTAAGTGACAACTTGAAATTTAAACATGAAATGCAAGCTTGGAAATTTAAACATGAATATGCAAGTTCATTTATTCATTCTTGAGAATTTAGTGATGACATAGAAAGTAAACATGGTTATGCAAGGCATAAACTTAAACATGGATGCAAGTTCATTTTATTTCTTTACTAGAGCTCCTCCAAGACTTTAGAGAAATATAAATTCAACCCAATATATCTTAGCAAGACAAAGTGAAAAATACATCTTTCAAGTTCTAAACTCAAGATCATAAAAACATCATAAAAATATTATTCTTTAAAGTTTTGCATCAAGTGGAACTTTCAAGCTTTAGAGGCCTAACTTGTGATGGATTCACAACCCACCCTCAAGGTCCTCATCATCAAGCCATCATCTTAGTCCCACCTAGGCCATATGGCTGAATTGTTCAAAGAAAAAGGAAGAAGAAAACCAAATGGAAAAACTAGAGAAAATCCATGAAATCATCATTTTGAACCAAGAACAACACTTAGCAAAGCATAGAAATAAACTTAAAAACAACTCCCTACCTAATCTGATTTGAAGGAAAGGAAGAGAACTTGGTTTCCTTGAGTGAAATGAAAGAAAATATTCTTGAAAACTTGAAGAAAGAATTCAGCCAAGAGGAGGAGGAAATGAGAGCTTTTGGTGCTCCTAAAACTAGAATTTGTGTAAGTTATGAACTAAGCATCTAAACTATCTTCAAGCATGCCTATTTATAGAGATTTTGCAGCTCATAAATGGACAAAGGAAGGAAAGAAATCTGACCAAAAATTAGAGAAAAAAATAAGGAAGAAAAATCATTTTGTTTGGTGGCTTAAAACATGGAATCATGTTTCCATGTTTTCATGATTCTTTGTTTTCATTCTTTGGATTTTTGTGTAATAATTTTCTGACTTATTACTCAATAATTTCGTGCATTACAGCCTTGTGGAAGAGGATTTTGTGTGTTCCATGTATTTTTTAGGTGTAGGCAAGGTATTCATGCAATTTAGAGAATTTACGGTTAAGGGTTTAAGTGAATTACTAAGCAATTTGGGTGTTTTAAGCAATTTTAGGTTCTAATCAATCTAAATAAATAATTTTGACTCTAGATTAGTAATTAGAATTTAATAAGCTTTAATTTGAGCCTAATATTGCTTAGGTTTCGTTACGAATCAAAAATCTCAAAATTTGTAAAACTGCACAGAAGGGGCAAAACGGTCATTTTACTTAAAAATTGCCCGAGACCACCCGAGCTTAACCAATGGTTAATCATGGCTTAAAAACACCTTTTAACACATTTTAGTGAGGTTCGGGCTCAGCGGCACGCAAATTGGAGTTAAAAACGGGTAAGGGCGTTTTGGTCATTTTGCGCGTTGGAGCTCAAAATTAGGATTTTTCTCCTCTATTAACACACATAACACAAACAATCCCTTATTAACATCAAAACATCCCCTTGAGGATGGGTGGGGCCCACGATCCTCATTTTCTAAGTAAAATAACCTCAGGGGCATTTTGGTCATTTTACACGTACAGAAAATTGGGGTTTGCAATACTTGCACGAATTGCTCCTAACTTCTCTTCTAACGTTATATTCCTTTATTAAGGATTGTTTGGTCTCAAATTTTATATAATATTTACCTACGTAATTCGGTAATTCCTAATGATAGTAAAAATTACAGGAAAATTGGGGCGTTACATTACTCCCCTCCTTAAAAAGAATTTCGCCCTCGAAATCGTTACTGAGAATAGCTCTATATGTGCTTGCATATCTGATTCCAGCTCCCATGTAACTTCTTCGGTTCATCTTGTCCCCATGCTACTTTGACTGGGGTACAACCTTGTTCCTTAACGCTTAACTCCTCGGTCAACGATTCGTGGGTGGTAAGTTAAACGTTAGGTCATCTCTTAATTGTACATGTTCTGGCTCTAGTACATGACTTGGGTAGAATGATATTTCCTTAACTGGAGACATGGAAAACATCATGAAGGTTGGATAGACTCGGGGGTAGGGCTATACGGTAGGCTAGATCCTATTTTGCTAAGGATTTCAAATGGACCAAGAAATCTGGGCTCAATTTCTTTACTTTCATTGCTCGGCCTATGCATGTGGTGGGGGTGATTCTTAGGAACACATGGTCCCCTTCTTGAAAATCTAGCGGTTTTCGCCGCTTGTCCGCATAGTTTTTCTCGACTTTGAGGTGAGAATCTTATCCCTAATCTTCTTGATTTGTTCCGTCGTTTCCCTCACAATATCCGTCCAAGTAGACTTTGCTCTCGGGCTCATACCAACATAGAGGTGATTGACACTTCCGTCCATAGAGGGCCTCGTATGGTGCCATACCGATACTTGCATGATAACTGTTGTTATATGCAAATTCAATAATGGGAGGTACTTATCCAACTCTCTCTTTGATCTAAAACACAAGCCCTCAACATGTCCTCCAAAGTTTGGATAGTTCTTTCAGATTGACCGTCCGTTTGGGGTGATAAGCCGTGCTCAAACACAGCTTGAACCAAACGCCTTCTGAAAGGCTCCCCAAAACCGTGACGTGAATCGCGGATCTCGATCAGAGATTATCGTCGACGGTACGTGTAACCTTACTATCTCCTGAATATATAGGTGCTAACCTATCCAAGGAATAAGTCACCTTAATAGGTAAAAAGTGGGCTGACTTAGTCAACCGATCCACTATTACCCAAATGGCGTCATGATTCGCTTGGGTCCTCGGTAGTCCAGTTACAAAATCCATGGAGATACTATCCCACTTCCACTCGGGGATTGATAGGGGTTGCAACATTCCAGAGGGTCTTTGGTGCTCAATCTTCACCTTTTGACATACCAAGCATTTATTCACCCATGTGCACACATCCTTTTTCAATCCAGGCCACAGAACATCTTCCTCAAATCTTGATACATCTTGGTGGCACAGGATGAAGGGTGAAATGACTCTTATGGGCTTCCTCCAAAATATCCTTTCGGAGGTCACCACTAGCAGGTACACATATACGACCTTCAAACCTCCATAAACTATCATTCCCTTGGGTAAAACCTTTCAACTTATCAGCTCTTCCTCCTTAAGGTCTCTTGAAATTCTCTATCTTTCCTTTGGGCTTGAGCAATTCTTTCCTTGAATTCACTTGTCACACTAAGGTGACAAGCTCTTATGCCCTTAGTGGTCAAGGTCATTCCTAGGTTGAGGTCTCTAAATTGCTCAATTAACTCAATCTCTTTCACCATCAAACGGGACACTTGTAAGGATTTCCTACTTAGGGCATCAGCTACAACATTAGCTTTACCTGGATGATAGTTTAACCCAAAATCATAATCTTTTAAAAACTCCATCCACCTTCTTTGCCTCATGTTTAGCTCTTTTTGATCAAAGAGATATTTCAAACTCTTGTGATCAGAAAACACCTCAAACCTCACTCCGTATAAATGGTGTCTCCAAATCTTTAGAGCAAACACGAGACGGCTAACTCAAGGTCATGGGTGGGGTAATTTGCCTCATGTGGCTTGAGTTGCCTCGATGCATAGGCCACCACTTGCCTATCCTGCATCAGTACACAACCCAAACCCTTCCTCGAAGCATCACAGTACACTTCGAAAGGCACATTGGGGTCGGGTAACACTAAAACGGGGTTGAGGTTAGCTTGTGTTTCAGCTCTTGAAAGCTCTTTTCACACTCGGGGTCCATGAAAAAGAGGTGTTTTTCCTAGTTAGCTTAGTCAGAGGAAGGGAAATCTGGAAAATCCCTTGATAAACCGACGGTAATAACCAGCTAAACCTAAGAAGCTCCTTACTTCAGTTCCGTGGTTGGTCTTTCCAGTTTACAACCGTTTCCACCTTACTAGGATCTACAGCAATTCCTTTCTTAGATACTACATGCCCTAAAAATTTCACCTCATCCAACCAGAATTCACACTTAGAAAGCTTGGCATATAGTTTCTTTTCCTTCAGGATTTCCAGGACTATAGTTAGGTGGCGTTCATGCTCCTCGTGGGTCTTAGAGTAGATGAGAATGTCATCTATAAAGACAACCACAAACTGATCTAAATAAGGTCTAAAGATCCTATTCATGTAATCCATAAAAATTGCCGGAGCATTGGTTAATCCAAAGGACATTACTGCAAACTCAAAATGGCCGTATCGGACGAAAGGCCGTTTTTGGTATATCTTCATCTCTCACCCTAATCTGGTGGTAACCTGACCTCAAATCAATCTTAGAAAACACTGTTGCCCTTTAAGCTGGTCCATCAAGTCATCTATCCTAGGCAAAGGGTATTTGTTCTTCACTGTCACTTTATTCAATTGCCTATAGTCAACACACATCCTCATACTCCCATCCTTTTTCTTCACAAACAACACAGGGGCTCCCCAAGGTGACGCACTAGGTCTAACAAACTTTTTCTCCAATAAATCCTCCAATTGAGCTTTCAACTCGGTCAACTCTAATGGGGACATCCTTATGGGGCTATGGATATGGGACCTGCACCAGAAGCAATTCTATGGAAAACTCTATCTCTCTCTGGGGAAACTCTGTATCTCATCTGGAAATACTTCGGGATAATTTCTTACTATCGGTATCTCATCGATACTTTGCTCAAAGTCTACATCACTAGGCTAAGAAAATATAACCTTTACTCTCACCCTTACCACGTCCATTTCTCCAAGTTATGTAAAGACTTATGGGTTTCTTAGGTCTAATGGGAACAGGAAGAAAAGTAATGGTTTTCTCATAGGTTTAACAGTACACGGTTGGCTTCAAGCCAATCCATGCCAAGAATCACATCTAAACCTTGCATGGGTAAGCAAATGAGATCTAAAACAAATGATCTATTCTCAATAACAAAATGGCAATCTAAACAACATTTACAAGTCCTAACAGGTTTTCCAAGGAGGGTAGAAACAATAAGGTCAAAAGGAAGCTCAGTTATATGCAAGTTAAGGGTTTTAACACACGAGTGGGAGATAAAAGAATGGGAAGCGCAGAATCATAGTACAATTAAGTTTCTACCATACATATTACACTTACCTTCCACGAGATTTCGTGACTTTGTCGTTTCTTCAGCATTAACGGTGAATACCCTTCCTTGGTATTCTGGCTTGGGATTGGGGGTTGGCGGGTTCCTTTCTCTGCATTCTCGGGAGTAATGACCTGGTTTTCCACAGGTAGCACACGTTTGTTCCGGCTCGACATGGCATGCTCCCATGATTCTTGCCGCACTTGGGACATTCCATGGATGGCACGGGTCGTGGAGGTGCCTGGACCTCTTTGTGGTGCTTTCCCTTTATTGTTATTATTGTTGTTGTTGCGATTGTTTGGGATTATTATAGCGGTTGTTGTTGTTGTTCGGTCTTCCTTGATGAAAGTTCCTTTGTGGCACTTGTGATCTTGATTGATGTGGAAATGGAGGTCGATTTTGCCTCTTGAACTGTTGACCTTGAGGTGTCAGCTTTTTAATGATATTCAGACTTTGAAGTACCCAGCTTCTCTGCCCTTCTTCAATGATGCGGCATTTGTTGACTAAGGTAGAGAAATCCCTAATTTCCAAGTGCGCAACTCCACATTAAGTTCTGCCTTTAACCCTGACTCGTATTTAATGCATTTCCAATACTCATCAGGGTTACCTTGGTACATCCTTGAGAACTTAATGAGTTCCTCAAATCTGCAGGTATCCTGAGCCACATTCATATTCCCCTGGACAAGTTGCATGAATTCAATGTCCTTAGCATTTCTAACCGACTCGGAAAGTACTTCGTAAAAATGGACCTTGAATAATTCCCAATCAATGTCCACTTCGGTTGCCTCCAGGAGTCTTCGAACACCAGTCCAGAAGCGGCATCACCCTCAAGCATGTGGGTGGCAAAAGTGACCTTCTGCTCCTCGGAACATGGAACTACAGCAAAGACCTTCTCAATATTCCGAATCCATTCATCTGCTACATTAGGATTCAGGGTCCCCTTGAAAACAGGTGGATTTGCCTTACGAAATTCCCGAAACGAGCATGTTCGGGAATTTCATGTCCTTGATTTATATTAGCTTGATTCTGATCCATCCGTTCCATCATCATTCTCATGGTCCTTGCTACGTCGCGAAGTGCTTCAGCGGTCTCATTATCTTGGTTATTTGTGCGCGCTCCTAGTCTGTTGTCGTCGTGCCATTGGTCCCTATACACACAAAACGGCAACACTGAGGTGATCAAGCCCAATATTCCATGCAAAGTGAGCAAGTTACCATGGCACTTTCAACATCCAGTAGTCATGTATTTCTAATCCTCAAGCTCATCCTAATGATAAACATCTACACATGACATTACTAACGTATTATGCTTTAGAAGCATAGTCAGTCCAATCCTCAGGCTCGTGAAACGAATCTCTGATACCAAAATGTAACACCCTAATAATTAACCCAATACACCTAGGAGGATCTGATTAATTACTAGACTTTACTCTTTGCTTCAGTTCCTTAATCATGCTTTGAAAATACTTAGTGAAATTACGAGCCATTTTTTTTTAAACATAATTGAAAACGTAGCGCTTAACGTGAATGATTTAGCAAAATTTAAAAGACACATAGGAATTTACAAACATCACATCATAATATATTGGCTCCATCATACAGCATCCATAATTACATATCATATAGATATTTTGCCTACCAACAGAATAAGACTAAGTGTAGGCAATCTAATAAAACATAAATAATATATGGATGGAAGGACATCCATTAATGGCACCTAGTAATAACACTCCAGGGATAGGGATAGATATCTGAAATATACGAGTGAAACTAGCAGGATTCAAGTTCAGCTACCGGAGAGCCTCAATGTGATTCACGAACGCTTCCTTCTTTTTTCTAAGACGAGATGGAAAGAAAAATAGAGGGAGTGAGAAACTTATAAAAATCTCAGTAGGGTACTCACCTCATGATGCATTGTGTCATCATCATCGTCCCCAGGAACCTCGGGTTATTATGAAATAGTGAGCATGCTAAGATTGATTTATTAAGTTCGAAAATATACTTTACCGAGGTTCGTCGGTTTTAATCATGCGTCTTATAATGCATCATAAACTTAGCATGTCATGTTTATAATGAACTTTTCCTTTCATATATAATAACATAGTTATGCATAAAATCACATCATATTCCTCATCATCATTTCATAATACTATGCATAGCAGAATATCATATTTCTCATCATCATCTCATAAATACTATGCATAGCAGAACATCATATTCACATAATGCATTTACTTAGTTTCTTAGGTGACTTAAAGTTACTTTCATCATCATTTTCCTGGGCCACCCTATACTTCACCCTTTTGGGAGTAATCTAGGTTATGAGCTCATACCTTGCTAGTCGTCACCAGCATATACTTATCCCTTTTGATAAGTAAAAATTCCGTCTCTACCCTTTTGAGAGAACAGACTAGGGGGCAAGAATCACCTTTTCACCGCCTATAGTTTGATTGGTCCAAAGGATCATTTTCTCATATATTTTGAGTCACCTTTAAGTCTTTGCATGTTATATCATAATACAATTCTTCATTCATAATCATCATAACATTTTCTCATTTATAGTCTTATGCCGAAATAATATATACCAACTGTAATCATGCATCTGGAGATTCCCAGGAAAGAGAGGTGGGTCACAATGGACACGCTTAAATACCAAATCTTTCCTTAGCCAGAATCTTTCCAATTGCACTCTTAGGAATACACTTTCTTCCAGGTAATAGAATATGTCTTTATTTCATGCATAAGTTTTCATTGTTTGCAACAACAACTATAACATATAAACCAGGGAATCAATCAATGACACCAAATTCTTAATAAGCATCAAATCATATTTTAAGTACACATAAATTACTAGCTTCCCATAAAATTCTTACAAAGTTTTAAAACTCTTTTAGAACTAATTCTTTTTGTTAAACTTGAAAGAAGTCATAGGACTTTAGGCCTAACTTAACCATGGGACCGATTTATAACTTGAAAGAATGTTCATAATTAAATCTTTCACTTAAGATAAAAGGAGCAAGTCTTGAGCTTTAGAGATTTAGGTGACATCTTTGAATTATTACCATGCTATGCAACCTTATTTTAATCTTATCTTTATAAGGTGATAGCTTGGAATTATAAACATGATATGCAATTCCATTTCTTTATCTTTAAGATTTAAGGTGATAACTTAAAAATTAAACATGATGCAAGAACTTGTAATATAAACATGATGCAAGAAACTGGAGCGCGTAATCCGCATAGGACAAGGAGAGGGAGAAGAGAATCTTAAGCAACCGGAGCGCCGTAGTCCGCATAGGACCTGAGGGGATGAGAATTACATTTTTTTTAAGCTCCAATTCTCAAGACTTCTTAAAGAATAAATTCTTTAACTCCAATTATCTCATTTCTTTGCTTATGATTCATAAGCAAGTCTTTGAGCTCTAGGATTTTTAGGTGATGACATAAAATAAACATGCCATGCATTGACTCTTTTAGCCATTATAAAATAAAGTGAGAGCATAAAATAAACATGAGATGCAACTTCTTTATTATCTTTAGAGATTAAGTGACAACTTGAAATTTAAACATGAAATGCAAGCTTGGAAATTTAAACATGAATATGCAAGTTCATTTATTCATTCTTGAGAATTTAGTGATGACATAGAAAGTAAACATGGTTATGCAAGGCATAAACTTAAACATGGATGCAAGTTCATTTTATTTCTTTACTAGAGCTCCTCCAAGACTTTAGAGAAATATAAATTCAACCCAATATATCTTAGCAAGACAAAGTGAAAAATACATCTTTCAAGTTCTAAACTCAAGATCATAAAAACATCATAAAAATATTATTCTTTAAAGTTTTGCATCAAGTGGAACTTTCAAGCTTTAGAGGCCTAACTTGTGATGGATTCACAACCCACCCTCAAGGTCCTCATCATCAAGCCATCATCTTAGTCCCACCTAGGCCATATGGCTGAATTGTTCAAAGAAAAGGAAGAAGAAAACCAAATGGAAAAACTAGAGAAAATCCATGAAATCATCATTTTGAACCAAGAACAACACTTAGCAAAGCATAGAAATAAACTTAAAAACAACTCCCTACCTAATCTGATTTGAAGGAAAGGAAGAGAACTTGGTTTCCTTGAGTGAAATGAAAGAAAATATTCTTGAAAACTTGAAGAAAGAATTCAGCCAAGAGGAGGAGGAAATGAGAGCTTTTGGTGCTCCTAAAACTAGAATTTGTGTAAGTTATGAACTAAGCATCTAAACTATCTTCAAGCATGCCTATTTATAGAGATTTTGCAGCTCATAAATGGACAAAGGAAGGAAAGAAATCTGACCAAAAATTAGAGAAAAAAATAAGGAAGAAAAATCATTTTGTTTGGTGGCTTAAAACATGGAATCATGTTTCCATGTTTTCATGATTCTTTGTTTTCATTCTTTGGATTTTTGTGTAATAATTTTCTGACTTATTACTCAATAATTTCGTGCATTACAGCCTTGTGGAAGAGGATTTTGTGTGTTCCATGTATTTTTTAGGTGTAGGCAAGGTATTCATGCAATTTAGAGAATTTACGGTTAAGGGTTTAAGTGAATTACTAAGCAATTTGGGTGTTTTAAGCAATTTTAGGTTCTAATCAATCTAAATAAATAATTTTGACTCTAGATTAGTAATTAGAATTTAATAAGCTTTAATTTGAGCCTAATATTGCTTAGGTTTCGTTACGAATCAAAAATCTCAAAATTTGTAAAACTCACAAAAGACGGGGCAAAACGGTCATTTTACTTAAAAATTGCCCGAGACCACCCGAGCTTAACCAATGGTTAATCATGGCTTAAAAACACCTTTTAACACATTTTAGTGAGGTTCGGGCTCAGTCGGCACGCAAATCGGAGTTAAAACGGGTAAGGGCGTTTTGGTCATTTCGCGTCGAAGCTCAAAATTAGGATTTTTCTCCTCTATTAACACACATAACACAAACAATCCCTTATTAACATCAAAACATCCCCTTGAGGATGGGTGGGGCCCACGATCCTCATTTCTGAGTAAAATAACCTCAGGGCATTTTGGTCATTTTACACGTACAGAAAATTGGGGTTTGCAATACTTGCACGAATTGCTCCTAACTTCTCTTCTAACGTTATATTCCTTTATTAAGGATTGTTTGGTCTCAAATTTTATATAATATTTACCTACGGTAATTCGGTAATTCTAATGATAGTAAAAATTACAGTAAAAATTGGGGCGTACACTTAGCTATGGAGGAAAGACAGGCCTCTTGGCTTGCAAGGGAAATTTTTGTGTCTTGTTGGAGAGAATTGTGACTAGGCTTGCTTAATAAAGGAAATGAAGATATTTAGCCAAGAAATCATGATGTTGGTGACAAGGCAATAATGGGTGGCTAAGATTAAATCTTGGATTCCAAGATTAAATCTTGGCCTTCCACATGTCTCCACATGTCTTAAATAAGTGGATATTATCCATTTGTGGTAATGGAAGTATCTTTCAAGTGTTAAAAATCACACATCGAAATCTCACGAACGGGTAAACATCGTAATAACCAAATATATACGGAAATTAATTCTAGGTATAAATTTGTCATTGCACATTTCTACCCTTATTCTCATATTTTCTTAACTTCGGCACCTGGGTCCAAATCATCAGTTAAAGCTTCCATGGCCCTGGGCGCAAAGTATAATCACTTTTTTTGTACTCACTCCTGAAGTCGTTCTCATCACAACTACCAGGTCAAAATTTCAATATTCTCATTAACCATCCCTCAATCAATTTCTAAGAGGAGGAAAACTAGGATGTTACATTACCACCCACCTTAATAAAAATTTTGTCCTCAAAATTTCGTACCTAGAACAATTTGATAATCTTCTTCATGGTTGACTCACTCAGGTGAAATCTTCATTTCTGGCCCACCCCAAGCTACTTTGACTAGTGCACGATTTGTTCCTTAGTTCTCTTATTTCTTATCCACGATTCTGAACGGGAGGCACTTGAAATGTCAAATCATCCCGTAACTATAGATTCGGGTTTAATGACATGGGTTGGGTTTGGGTGATACATTCTTAGTTGAGATACATGGAAGACGTCATGGAGATTGGATAAAGACGGGGTAGGCTATTTGATAGGCAAGCTGGTCCAATTCGTCGAAGGATTTGGAAAGGGATATAAACCTAAGTGACAACTTTTTGACCTTTAAAGCCTACCTACTCAGATAGTGGGTGTGACCTTAAGGAAATACGTGTTCTCCCTCTTTGAAATTCTAAAGGCTTTCTTCTATTGTCGCATAACTCTTTTGACGACTCTACGCGGCGAGGAATTTCTCTTTGATCTTCCTGGATTTGCTCTGTCGCTGGTTAACCAGGATCGGGTCCTAACAATCGTGTTTCCCCAAGTCATACCAGGACAATCGGAGACTGGCACCTCCTCCCATATAGAGCCTCATATGGGGCCATACCAATCCTGGCATGATGGCTATTATTATAGGCAAACTCCACCAACGGAAGCAATTTATCCCAACTCCCTTCTGCTCAATCACGCATGCTCTCAGCATATCCTCCAGAGTCTATATAGTGCGTTAGATTCTGCCCATCCGTTTGGGTGATAGGCTGTACTGAGACACAGCTTTGGTTCCAAAGGCCCTTTGGAAGCTCCCAAACGTTGAAGTGAAACGGGGGTCCCTCTGAAAACTATTGAAGAGGGACACCGTGTAGCCTCACTATCTCTTGAATGTACAAGGAAGCTAACCTATCCAAAGGATAATTAGCTTTGATGGGTAAGAAATGAGCAGACTTGGTAGCTATCCACTATGACCCATATAGCATCATAACCTTGACTACGTCCTTGGTAAACCTATTACGAAATCCATGGAGATCTTTCCCGCTTCCATTCTTGGGATTTCTAAGGGGTGTAAGGTTCCAATCGGCTTTTGGTGTTCTATTTTGATCCTTTGACAAGTTAACCACCTTACTGAACGAACTCCACTATATCTTTCTTCATCCTGGCCCACCAGAACATTCTATTGAGTCTAATACATTTTACTAGTCCTAGGGTGTATGGTAAATTCGCCTTTGTGTGCCTCCTTCAAAATCTCATTCTGAGATTACCACTTACAGGTACACAGACACTATCCTTATACCTCCATATACCTCGCGTTCTGGTAAATTCTGGCAACTTTTTGGTATGGCTCATTTAAAATCTCTTGAAGCTCTTGATCTTAATTATGCAGCCAAAATTCATTCCTGCAACTCGCTCATTCTATTCTGACCTAACACCACACCTTCGGGGCTCACAAATGTGCCCAGGCTAAGCTTCTTAAAGCCTTCTACTAGTTTCGTTTCCTTGATCATCATGCATGCTACACTCAGGGACTTTCTACTCAATGCATCAGCCACAACATTTGCCTTGCCTGGGTGGTAATTCAGCTGAACTCATAATCCTTAAGGAATTCCATCCAGTCTCTCTCTCATATTCAATTCCTTCTGATCAAAGAGGTATTTAAACTCTTATGATCAGAGAAGACATTTAACTACACCATAAAGATGGTGTCGCTCATATTTAGAGCAAAAACCAGCCGCAAGCTCAAGATCATGAGTTGGATAGTTCACCTCATGGGGTCTTAACCTTGAGAGGCATAAGCAACCACATTTCTCTGCCTGTATTAACACACACCCTAAGCCCTTATTAGAAGCATCACAATAAACCTCGAAGGGTCCTTGAGATCAGGTAGCACCAAGGCAGGAGCCATGGTCAACTTTTGCTTTAACTCCTGAAAACTACTCTCACATTTGGCGTCCATTTGAGCATTCTTTCGAGTTAACTTTGTCAAAGGTAAAGCTACTGGGAAAAACCCATAATAAATCGCCTATAGTATCCAGCTAATCCAAGAAAGCTTCAAATCTCAGTGACCATGGTTGGCCGTCCCAATTAAGTACGGATTCTTTATTGGGATCTATGGAAACTCCTTCTCGTGATACCACATGGCCAAAGAACTTAACCTCTCCTATCCAGAATTCACACTTTGACAGTTTAACATACAACTTCTTCTCCCTTAGGATCTGTAACACAACCCTAAGATGCTCTGCATGTTCTTCTTCGGTCCTTGAATAAATAAGTATGTCATCTATAAAGACAACTACGAATTTATCCAAGTACGCGGAGAATTAGGTTCATATAATCCATGAATACCGGAGCATGGTAAGTCCAAAAGACATTACCTTATACTCATAATGTCCGTATCGGGTTCTAAAGGCAGTCTTGGGGATGTCCTCATCCCGAACTCAAATCTGGTGGTAACCCGATCTAAGGTCAATCTTTGAGAAAACAGTTGCCCTGGTAATTGATCCAAGGTCATCAATTCTTGGCAGAGGGTACTTGTTCTTGATCGTTACCTTGTTCAACTACCTATAGTCCACACAAAGCCTCATACCCCCATCCTTTTTCTTTACCAAAAGACAGGGCTCCCATCGGCGAGGCACTAGGTCTAATAAAGTGTTTCCCTAGTAGCTCTTCAATCTTGACTTTAATTCCTTCAACTCTAAGGGGGACATCCTATAGGGAGCAATTGAAATAGGACCCGTCCCTGGACCAACTCAATGGAGAATTTGACTTCCCGCTCCTGGGCAAACTCTGGAATTCTGGAAACATATGGATATCTCTCACCACTGGAATCGTATTCAAATCATGGTTACTTTCGCTTCACTAGGAGAGGAGGACATATTCCTTATGGTCTACCTTACTAGGGTTAGGTGTTACTAGGTCTAAGTAGAACGAAAAGGGAACCATAGGAACAGAAGAAGACATGAGGAGAAATATAGCAATTCTAGTCGGACAATGTAAAAGTACATAATTTGGTACCATCCAATCCATACCTAAAATGACTTCTAGACCGATAAAGGTAGACAAAACAGATTAGCCTTAAATTCTCTAGTATTTATAAGAAGGGAAATGGTTATGTGCTGACAAGTCCTAATAGGACTCGCAGGAGGGTGGATACAAGGAGGTCATACAATAACTCAAACATAGGTAGTCCTAACCTTTGCATACACTCATAGGATATGAAAGAATGAGGCACCCAATCATCCAAGTACGTCTAAGGTATTTCCATTTATTTCATTCTCTACCTTGATAAAGATCGAACAGAGAAGCTTCCTTGGCATTCGCAGCAAAAACACGTCCTTGTTGTTGTGGCCTGGGGGTGGGCTGCTGAACCTTCTTATTGGGGCACTCAATATCTTATGTCCTGGTTTCCCACAAGAAAGCATGTAATCTGCGTGGTCCAGCATCCGATTCCCATGAAACTTCCCACATTTCAGGGCATTCTCTCCTTGTCTCCTGGGCATGGAGATTGAATTTGTTTCCCTCGATTGTTGTCATTAGGTTGAAATCTTCCTTAGACTGATGTCCAGGCTTGAATGGGACCTTGGGGTGCTAGTCCTCTCCTGATATTGTTTTGTGTATATTTGAAACTTGTAACGCTTTGTTAAGTCCTAGGACGCGCGACACTTGTTCACCAAGGTAAGATAATCTCGGATCTCCAAAAGGCTCACGCGGCCTCTATATCTTCACGTAGGCCCCCTTCATATTTCATACATTTCCAAGCTTCGTTCGGGTCACGTTGATAAATTATAGAAAATTTGCAGAGTTCCTCAAACTTGGCAGTACTGCTCCACACTCATAGGTCCTTGCTTAAGAGCCATAAATTCTAGCTCCTTTGCATTCCTCAGAAGTGGGAAGTACTTATGATAGAAAGCTTCCTTAAAGACATCCCAGGTAACCTCAGGATTGGACGCTTTGAATAATCCCCTAGTACCTACCCACCAAAACTCATCTCTTCTAGCATATAGGTGGAAAAAGCCACCTTTTGAACCTCCTATCAGGGCGGAATGAGAAGATCTTTTCCATTGCCTTGATCCACTCTTTCGCTTTGCAGGGGTTGAAGTTCCTCCAAAGACGGGGGATTCACCTTTCTAAATTCAGCAAATTTCTTATTCTCCATCTACTTCATTCCCCAGGTTCCAAGCTGAAGTGCTCCTCATTGCGGTTCAACCTTTCCATCATACGATTGGAAATTGTCGCTTGCTCCCCCATTGCTGCAAGCCATCTTCGAAAAGTATTCATCATCTCTGCGTTATTTCCTACTCCACTCCTAGTTTGCCGATTTGAAGTCATTGATTCCTGTCACACCAAACAAAATATTGACTTGATCAAGCTCAATACCAATCCAAGTGTGGCAGTAATCCACAACATTTCTAATATGTCATACATACACATATATACATATATGAATCATAATGCATGACAATTACTACGGAAACATAGTCGGTCCAATCCTAAGGCTGGGGATAGTCCGCTCTATAACATAATGTAACACCCTCCTAATTACCACATTTACTCGAATATGGATATAGTAATTAGTAGAGTATTCCTTGGCATTTCCTGTCTATACTAGTTCGAAAACCTAATGATAAGAGAGCCGTAATACATATGCTATCACAACAAGATTTACATATAGGGACATCATGTCACAGTCACTGTATATACATCATAAGAACAAAAACCACAAACGACCCGAATAGTAAACTCTTCCGATTAATGAGGCTAATCCCCCTACCTGATACCTAACTTACTCAAATACGTAGCTGACAAAACGCATATACATATATACAACAGAGCAAAAGGAAACCAAAAGTACATCAGTCTGGAGGTAGGTAAAGTCCTAACACTACGCTACTACTCTATACATGTCAACTGCAAGCTGATGATCCGTCTCCTCCTCCAGAAAACCATTGGCCATAGGTGCAACGGTCTCACCTCCGTCGGAGCATCTTGGGCCCTCAAAAGGATCCGAATCGGAAGAGGAGGATGAAGACACGGGTGCATGGGCGGGTGAGCAGGGTGGGGCAAGAGGAACCTCGAACACATCCAGATGTGCCATGTGGAGAGGCACACCATCATAAGGGAAGTGGGTTCAAAGTCGGCGAAAATGGGAGTACTAAAGGATCGGCCGAAGAACATATATATATGGAACGTAGAGCACCTGACGTACAAAGAGTCAGGCCGGGTCGTATTGCCACACCCATTGTGGCAAGTCAAAGAAGAACACCAGGACGACATCTGAAAATTGAACAATATAATACACACAGCTGTAGGGGTGAGAATATTGTAAAATTCTAGTAGGGTAGTTCCCAGATGCTAAACATAGTACAAGTAATGAATCCATACATGTAAAACATCCATATATTAATCATAGGTATCAATACTTAAACCTGTAGATCATGGGAAATTAAAATAGCACACGCGATAAATCATGTACAACCATAAGCTTAGTTCACATATCTTTCTCAATTTATAAACATAGGGAAGGCTTAGTTTCACATAGGGCCACTTCATTATGTAACAATTTCATAGAGGACAAAGACGCTAGGACATGAGCTCATTCCTATTCGTGATCACAACAGCCACAAAAATTCGACATGACACGTCAAGGTGTCTAGAATAACTTGTAAAATACAGGGCAAAGAGTTTTGTAGCTACTTCAGTAAAATATACAAGTCCAGTGGCAGGTGCCACCAATTCACAGCAATTTGGGTTCTCATAATTTTTAACCTAGAAATTGATTGATTTAAAACCCAAGAAAATTCACAATGACACTTCAATAACTTCTCATAAAAATATCATGGGCTAGATCAACCAATTGCTATGATAATAAATTTGGATAAGTTTATTGCTTCAATTTAGCAACAGGACAGGACAGCTACATTTCGGGTCTTGATTTTTTGAGGCAGAAAAATTCAATATAAATACCCAAGAAAATTTATGGGACTACCTCAAGATGTTAGCTTGAACATACATTTTCCAGCTCACAAAAAGCCCTACATCATGTTCAGAAAATTCATGATTCCAGGCCGGCTGAAGCAACTCAGAATCCAGACATACTAGTCCATCTTATTTTAATACCAAACCATTTACTAACACCATCCAACCCATCACCAAAATTCATACATCAATTTCAACATAATATCAATCAAAATCATCAAAAATTTTGGACATACATCATCCTAAAATAGAACAGAAAAATTCAGCAAGAACAGCAACAAAAGAACCCTACTTGTGAAGGCTAGTGTCTTTGTCTTTGGCTTGCTTCAAGATGAGAGTTCCTCACTTGAAAACTCCTCAAACACCCAAACCCTCCTATAATTAGTGATGGATGAGATGAAAAAGATGAGGTTTTGAAATTCTAATCGGTTATAGTTATAGAGATGGAAGTGTAGATCAACTTTAGTGAAGAAGGTTTAGGTTTTGATTATTCTAAGCTAGGGTTTATGTGAATTGGAAGTAAGATGAAGCTCTTGGCTATGGAGGAAAGACCAGCTGCTGTCTTGGCTTGCAAGGGCTGAAATTTGGTGTCTTGTTGGAGAAGAATTGTGACTAGGCTTGCTTAATAAGGAAATGAAGATATTTAGCCAAGAAATCATGATTTTGGTGACAAGGCAATAATGGGTGGCTAAGATTAAATCTTGGATTCCAAGATTAAATCTTGGCCTTCCACATGTCTTAATAAGTGGATATTATCCATTTGTGGTAATGGAAGTATCTTTTGTGTTAAAAATCACACACCGAAATCTCACCGAACGGGTAAACGTCGTACTCCAATCTAACGATATTATCCGAAAATTAATTCTAGGTATAATTTGTCATTCCCACACATTTCTACCCTTATTCTCATATTTTCTTAACTTCATGCACCTCTTGGGTCCCAAATCCCCAGTTGTGGCTGTCCTGGGGCGGCCTGCGGCCCGCAAAGTACTAATCACTTTTTTTTTTTTTGGTACTCACTTGGAGTCATTCTCATCACAACTACCCTGGTCAAAATTTCAATATTCTCATTAACCATCCCTCAATCAATTTCTAAAGAGGAGGAAAACTAGGGTGTTACAAGAGGACTATGATGCGGCTACATAAAGCTCAAATGGCAATCGTTTACAAGTGAATGTTTATATTATGCTGTATTTAGTGGAATGGATATGTATGTAACTACATCGAGAAGTGATATGTACTAAAGCTCATAGAGGAGCTTCCTTTGTACTTAGTTGTGTATTCAATAAAGGTTGTACTTTCTTTGTTATATACATATTTCAATAGAATTTTGCTTAGTTATTACACACGTACATCGAGCTTGCTATAGATACTTAAGAAAGGTCTTCTAATTAATAAGTAATAACTCTCAAAGTGACGTTATGACTTAAGGATGGGTTTGTGCTTGGGAGGTTGTTACAGGTCTTGTGTTTTTAATCTTGGAAATGGAGGGGTTATGTGTTTAGAGGAATATCTATGGGGGTTGTGTGGTGGTTTATGTTTAGGAAATGGTGGAGATGGTGGTTCTTGGAATAATGAGGAAGAAGAAGAAGAAGGAGAATTCTTTGAGCTTGAGAAAGAAAACTTGAAAGTTGTGAAAATGAGCAAAAATGTTACAAGCTTTCCTTGGATGCCTATTTATAGAAAATGAAACACATGGAGGTGCATTTGGGGAAAGGAAAGTTTCACGGCCTTTTGGAGAGAAAAAGAAAGAAAAAATATCTCTTTGCATAGTATGGCTTTGGGTATGGCTAGGTATGGTCCAAAGCATGGTTCAAGGTATAGGCAAACATGGTTCTTTAAGCATATTTTAATTAAATTTCAACATGTGATGGATGAATTTGGGGGAGGAGTGGTTGGTTGGTTTAGGAGCATTGGGGGAAAGAAAATCTCATTTTAATGTTGGTTTATGTGTGTGTTTAGAAGTTGATTTGGTTAGGTTATGGATTAGGAGTTGTAATTAAGTGTTTAAGTAAGGTAATGGGTAATTAAGGTGGTTCAAGACAAGATTAAAGAGTGGTCTTGTTTGATTAATGAAATCAAAACTCATTTTATATTAAAACCATTCACAAACATAATTCCTTAATTTAAGGAATTGGAGAGAGAAAATGCTATTCAAGATTCCATGACATGGAATCTTTGATTTAAAACAAAGATTAAAGTGTAACTAAGCAAGACCATGTGAATTCTTCTCATTTCCTCGCCCCCATGCTACCTTCACCAAGGGTACTATCTTGTTCCTCAATTGTTTGACTCCCTTGTCCATAATCCTCGTAGGTGGAGGTTAAAAGTCAAGTCCTCCCATAATTATACTTTCACATGACTGGGTCAGACTTGGTAATTTCTTAGTTGCGAGACATGGAAGACATCATGAAGGTTAGCAGATTGGGTGGTAAGGCTATTTGTACGCTATTGGTCCCACTCTATTGAGAATTTGAAAAAGGCCAAGGAATCTAGGACTCAACTTTTTGACTTTCATGGCTCGTCCTATACCGGTCATAGGGTGATCCTAAGGAAAACATGTTCTCCTTCTTGGAATTCCAACGCTTCGCCGTTTGTCCGCGTAGCTTTTATTCGACTTTGAGTAGTTAGGATTTTATCCTTGATTCTCTTGATTTGCTCCATCGTTTCCCTCACCACATTGGTCCTAACATACTTTGTTCATTGGTTCGTACTAATACAAAGGTGATTGGCACTTCCTTCCATATAACGCCTTGTACGGTGCCATACCGATGCTTGCAGGATAACTATTGTTATACACAAACTCGATCAATGGATGGTACCTATTCCAGTTACCCTTCTTGTCCAAAATGCATGTTCTCAACATATCTTCAGGATTTGTATAGTCCTTTCTCACTGACCATCCATTTGAGGATGGTAAGCCATGCTTAGGCACAGTTTTGAACCAAACGCCTTTTGGAAGGCTCCCAAAAATGTGACGTAAATTGGGATCTTATTCCGAGATTATCGTTGATGACACACTATGTAACTGGACGATCTCCTGGATATAAACTGGGCCAACCTATCTAAGGAATAGGTTACCCTAATGGGTAAGAAGTGGGCTAACTTAGTGAGTTCATACTCTACCACCCATATAGCATCATGGTGGCTTGGGTCTTGGGTAGGCCACCGAAATCCATAGAGATGCTATCCTACTTCCACACAGGGATAGGGCAGAGGTTGTAAATTTTTGAAGGGCTTTTGGTGCTCAATCTTCACCTTCTGACAAACTAAGCACCTACTTACCCATGCAACAATGTCTTTCTTTAAATCGGGCCACCAAACATCTTCTTCAAATCTTGATACATCTTGGTTACACCGGGTGGATGGTAAAATGGCTCTTGTGGGCTTCCTCCAAAATCTCTCTCCAGAGGTCACCACTAACTGGAACTCAAATTTGACTTTCGAACCTCCATACCCTCGGCATCTTGTGTGAAACCCTTTAACTTCTCTCCCGCATCCTGCTCTAGAGTTTCTTGAAACTCTTTATCCTCCCGTTGAGCTTGAGTGATCCTTCTCCTAAAGTCACTCGTCACACTAAGATGACATGCCTTTATGCTCTTAGTAGTCAAGGTCATTCCTAGGTTCAGATCTCTAAACTTCTCAATTAGCTCTCCTCCTTGACCATCATCTGAGACAAGTACAATGACTTCCGACTCAAAGCATCGGCCACCATATTGGCCTTGCCGAATGCATTTCAACCCAAAGTCGTAGTCCTTCAGGAACTCCATCCACCTTCTTTGTCTCATATTCAACTTCTTCTTGATCAAAGAGGTACTTGAGACTCTTATGATCAGAGAACACCTCGAACTTCACCCCATACAGATGGTGCCTCCACACCTTCAAGGCAAACACCATGCTTAGCTTTAGGTCATGGGTAGAGTAATTAGCTTCATGAGGCTTGAGTTGTCTAGATGTGTAGGCTACCACTTGCCTATCTCGCATCGTACACACCCTAAACCTTTTCCTTAAGCGTCGCAATCACGTAAGGCGTATTGGGACGAGGCAAACTAGTATCGGGGTGGTGGTCAACTTCACTTTCAACTCTTGGAAGCTTTTCTCATAGTTCGGGGTCCACTCAAAGGGGCATTCTTCCTAGTTAGCTTGGTTAAGGGTAAGGAGATCTGGGAAAATCTTGAATGAACCTACGGTAATAGCCAGCTAAACCCAAAAGCTCCGTATTCCCGTTCCAGTGGTTGGTCTTTACCAACTCATCACCGCTTCAATCTTACTAGGATCTATGGTGATACCTCCTTTTGAAACTAAATGCCCTAAAAACTTTACTTCCTCCAACCAAAATTCATACTTGGATAGCTTGGCATATAGTTTCTTTTCTCTTA
>JAMLFY010000296.1:0-43175 GCA_030441495.1 Dalbergia oliveri | reverse complement strand
CTCATAAAATAGATTTAAAACATATAATCTCATTCATAATGCTCCTTAGGTACTCCTAAGCTTAGAAAAATTTCAAAACATGGCTATGGGCACTTGTGATTAGATGAACTCACACCAAGCCCATCATCATCACCACAAGGCCAAAATGGCTTCATTGAAAAACCAACGTTTTCTTAAAACTTTACATTGGATACTTGGGCAAGTCTTTGAGCTCTAAACCATTTAGGTGGTGCATAAATTTAAACATGCTATGCAACTCATTTTACTCTTTTAGAAAATAAAGTGAGAGCATAAAATAAATATGAGGTGCACTCATTTATTATCTTTAGAGTTTAAGTGATGGCGTAAAATATAAACATGATAGACAAGAAAGTAAACATGAAATGCAAGGTTCAATTCTTTATTTTAGTGCTCTAGGCCTCTTGGGGTGTTTAACCCAAATCAACAATCAACTTTAAGGTTGAAATAGGTAGGCTTTGAGATTTATTAAGTGATGATGCACATTCTTGTTTTAATCTTTAAGTTGCTTAGTGATAGCTTGAAAATAAACATGCTATGCAAAGCATAAAAGTAAACATGAATGCAACTCCTTTTTAATCTTAACTAGAGCTCTTACAAGACTTTAAAGGAACATAAAAACCTCAACCCATTATGTATCATAAAGAGAGCTTTAGAGTTCTTAGCATCAAGACACCAAGGAAGTCTTATGTTCTTCGAACACCATCATCAAGCTCAAGGAAACGATTTTTCAAGAGACAACCTTTCAAACAAATATAAAAGGGCTACCTTAACGTTTTTAGCAAACTTTGTTCAAGAGAGGAAAGGAAAAACCGAAACCATTGAAGAAAAAGGAATAAAAACCAAAGCTTGAACAAAGCAAAAGGAAAGAAAACCGAAACTTTAGAGGAATAAAAACCAAAACTTTGAACTAGGAAAAACCAAGAAGGAACTGGAATCATAAAGGAAAGGAAATGAAAAACCAAAACTTTGAACTTGCAAAGAAAAGGAAAACCGAGTTTGTATATGGTCCTAGACCAAGATCCAAGCTTTAGAGGTTTCTCTCATGGCAAACACCAAACTATTTCCATGAGACCTCATCATCAAGCTAAAGATTGGTTTGTAAAATGGCTTCATGGCCGAAAATACAAAGGGAAGAAAAAGAGTTTGAAACCAAGAGAAAACTAGAAACTTTTCTCAAAGAAAATAAAGAAAACTTGAAAGAAAACCCCTACCAAGTGAAATCTTGAAGAGATGAAAGAAAGCTTGATCTCTTGAAGGAAATGAGAGAGACAAAATCTCTCTTGGTGAGCAACAAGGATTCGGCCTTCAAAGGTTCTCAAGGAAGATGCTTTTTCCTTGAGGATGCAAGCTTGGAAATGGTGATGTTTGGTGTTTAGGAGGTGTTCTAAGGTATGAGAGTGGTGGTTTGAGGTGGTTTGTGGTCAAGGTGGTGGTGGTGGTGTAACACCCTAATAATTAACCCAATACACCTAGGTAGCATGTCTGATTAATTACTAGACTTTACTCTTTGCTTCAGTTCCTTAATCATGCTTTGAAAATACTTAGTGAAATTACGAGCCATTTTTTTTTTTAAACATAATTGAAAACGTGAGCGCTTAACGTGAAGATTTAGCAAAATTTAAAAGACACATAGGAATTTACAAACATCACATCATAATATATTGGCTCCATCATACAGCATCCATAATTACATATCATATAGATATTTTGCCTACCAAGAATAAGACTAAGTGTAGGCAATCTAATAAAACATAAATAATATATGGATGGAAGGACATCCATTAATGGCACCTAGTAATAACACTCCAGGGATAGGGATAGATATTGAAATATACGAGTGAAACTAGCAGGATTCAAGTTCACTACCCATACCTCAATGTGATTCACGAACGCTTCCTTCTGTTTCTGAAGACGAGATAAAGAAAAATAGAGGGAGTGAGAAACTTATAAAAGAATCTCTAGGGTACTCACCTCATGATGCATTGTGTCATCATCATCGTCCCCAGGAACCTCGGGTTATTATGAAATAGTGAGCATGCTAAGATTGATTTATTAAGTTCGAAAATATACTTTACCGGTTCGTCCGCTTTAATCATGCGTCTTATAATGCATCATAAACTTAGCATGTCATGTTTATAATGAACTTTTCCTTTCATATATAATAACATAGTTATGCATAAAATCACATCATATTCCTCATCATCATTTCATAATACTATGCATAGCAGAATATCATATTTCTCATCATCATCTCATAAATACTATGCATAGCAGAACATCATATTCACATAATGCATTTACTTAGTTTCTTAGGTGACTTAAAGTTACTTTCATCATCATTTTCCTGGGCCACCCTATACTCCACCCTTTTGGGAGTAATCTAGGTTATGAGCTCATACCTTGCTAGTCGTCACCAGCACATACTTATCCCTTTTGATAAGTAAAAATTTCGTCTCTACCCTTTTGAGAGAACAGACTAGGGGGCAAGAATCATTTTCACCGCCTATAGTTTGATTGGTCCAAAGGATCATTTTCTCATATATTTTGAGTCACCTTTAAGTCTTTGCATGTTATATCATAATACAATTCTTCATTCATAATCATCATAACATTTTCTCATTTATAGTCTTATGAAAATAATATATACCAACTGTAATCATGCATCTGGAGATTCCCAGGAAAGAGAGGTGGGTCACAATGGACACGCTTAAATACCAAATCTTTCCTTAGCCAGAATCTTTCCAAATTGCACTCTTAGGAATACACTTTCTTCCAGGAAATATGTCTTTATTTCATGCATAAGTTTTCATTGTTTGCAACAACAACTATAACATACAAACCAGGGAATCAATCAATGACACCAAATTCTTAATAAGCATCAAATCACATTTTAAGTACACATAAATTACTAGCTTCCCATAAAATTCTTACAAAGTTTTAAAACTCTTTTAGAACTAATTCCTTTTGTTAAACTTGAAAGAAGTCATAGGACTTTAGGCCTAAATTAACCATGGGACCGATTTATAACTTGAAAGAATGTTCATAATTAAATCTTTCACTTAAGATAAAAGGAGCAAGTCTTGAGCTTTAGAGATTTAGGTGACATCTTTGAATTATTACCATGCTATGCAACCTTATTTTAATCTTATCTTTATAAGGTGATAGCTTGGAATTATAAACATGATATGCAATTCCATTTCTTTATCTTTAAGATTTAAGGTGATAACTTGAAAATTAAACATGATGCAAGAACTTGTAATATAAACATGATGCAAGAAACTAGCGCGGAATCCGCATAGGACCAGGAGAGGAGAAGAGATCAGCAATCTGAGCCTAGTCCGCATAGGAATTGAGGGGATGAGAATTACATTTTTTTTAAGCTCCAATTCTCAAGACTTCTTAAAGAATAAATTCTTTAACTCCAATTATCTCATTTCTTTGCTTATGATTCATAAGCAAGTCTTTGAGCTCTAGGATTTTTAGGTGATGACATAAAATAAACATGCCATGCATTGACTCTTTTAGCCATTATAAAATAAAGTGAGAGCATAAAATAAACATGAGATGCAACTTCTTTATTATCTTTAGAGATTAAGTGACAACTTGAAATTTAAACATGAAATGCAAGCTTGAAATTTAAACATGAGATATGCAAGTTCATTTATTTATTCTTGAGAATTTAGTTATGACATAAAATAAATATGGCTTGCAAGGCATAAACTTAAACATGGATGCAAGTTCACTTGATCTCTTTACTAGAGCTCCTTCAAGACTTTAAGAGAATTATGTTTTCAACCCAATATATGTATCTTAGCAAGACAAAGTAAAAATACATATTTCATATTCAAACCTCAAGATAAAAACATTATTCTTTAAAGTTTTGCATTAAATGGAATGTTCAAGCTTTAGAGGCCTAACTTGTGATGGATTTACAACCCATATTCAAGGTCCTCATCATCAAGCCATCATTTCATTCCTTCCTAGGCCATTTGGCCGAAACCATGAAAGGAAAATAAGGAAAGAAAAACTGAAATTTTAGAAGCTTTGGAAACTAGTGAAACCTTCAAGTTTTAGAGATCTAACTTGTGAAAGCTTTGCAACCAACACTCAAGAATCTCATCATCAAACCATGGTCTCATCATAAGCTAGGCCATATGGCCAAAATACTTTAAAAAGAAAGGAAGAAGAAACTGAAAATGAAAACTTAAAAGAAAGCTCATGAAACATCATTTTTGAGCTAGAAACATAACTTGTCTTAGCATAAAATGAACTTAGAAACACCTCCCTACCTAATTTGATTTGAAAGAAAGGAAGAGAACTTGGTTTCCTTGAGTGAAATGAAGCAAAATATCCTTGAAAAGCTGAAGGGAGAATTCAGCCAAGAGAAAGAAAGAAAGAAAGCTTTTGGTGCTCCTAAGACTAGAATTTGTGTAAGTTATGAACTAAGCATCTAAACTATCTTCAAGCATGCCTATTTATAGAGATTTTGCAGCTCATAAATGGACAAAGGAAGGAAAGAAATCTGACCAAAAATTAGAAAAAAAAATAAGGAAGAAAAATCATTTTGTTTGGTGGCTTAAAACATGGAATCATGTTTCCATGTTTTCATGATTCTTTGTTTTCATTCTTTGGATTTTTGTGTAATAATTTTCTGACTTATTACTCAATAATTTCGTGCATTACAGCCTTGTGGAAGAGGATTTTGTGTGTTCCATGTATTTTTTAGGTGTAGGCAAGGTATTCATGCAATTTAGAGAATTTACGGTTAAGGGTTTAAGTGAATTACTAAGCAATTTGGGTGTTTTAAGCAATTTTAGGTTCTAATCAATCTAAATAAATAATTTTGACTCTAGATTAGTAATTAGAATTTAATAAGCTTTAATTTGAGCCTAATATTGCTTAGGTTTCGTTAGACGAATCAAAAATCTCAAAATTTGTAAAACTGCACAAGAGAGGGGCAAAACGGTCATTTTACTTAAAAATTGCCCAGACCACCCAAGCTTAACCAATGGTTAATCATGGCTTAAAAACACCTTTTAACACATTTTAGTGAGGTTCTGGCTTAGCACGCAATCGGGTTAAACAGTAAGGGCGTTTTGGTCATTTCGCGCGTCGAGCTCAAAATTAGGATTCTTCTCCTCTATTAACACACATAACACAAACAATCCCTTATTAACATCAAAACATCCCCTTGAGGATGGGTGGGGCCCACGATCCTCATTTTTGAGTAAAATAACCTCAGGGGCATTTTGGTCATTTTACACGTAGAGAAATTGGGGTTTGCAATACTTGCACGAATTGCTCCTAACTTCTCTTCTAACGTTATATTCCTTTATTAAGGATTGTTTGGTCTCAAATTTTATATAATATTTACCTACGGTAATTCGGTAATTCTAATGATATAAAAATTACAGGAAAAATTGGGGCGTTACATTACTCCCCTCCTTAAAAAGAATTTCGCCCTCAAAATTCGTTACTGAGAATAGCTGGACCTGTGCTTGCATATCTGATTCAGCTTCCATGTAACTTCTTCGGTTTCATCTTGTCCCCATGCTACTTTGACTAGGGTTACAACCTTGTTCCTTAACGCTTAATTCCCTAACGATTCTCGTGGGTGGTAAAAACGTTAGGTCATCTCTTAATTGTACATGTTCTGGCTCTAGTACATGACTTGGGTAAGAATGATATTTCCTTACTGGAGACATGGAAAACATCATGAAGGTTGGACAGACTCCTGGGTAGGGCTATACGGAGGCTACATATCCTATTTTGCTAAGGATTTCAAACGGACCAAGAAATCTGGGGCTCAATTTCTTTACTTTCATTGCTCGGCTATGCCTGTGGGGGTGATTCTTAGGAACACATGGTCCCCTTCTTGAAAATCTAGCGCTTCGCCGCTTGTCCGCATAGTTTTTCTGCGACTTTGAGCAGGAGAATTTTATCCCTAATTTCTTAATTTGTTCCGTTGTTTCCCTCACAATATCAAGTCCAGTAGACTTTGCTCTCTGGGCTCATACCAACATAAAGGTGATTGACACTTCCGTCCATAGAGGGCCTCGTATGGTGCCATACCGATACTTGCATGATAACTGTTGTTATATGCAAACTCAATCATGGGAGGTACTTATCCCAACTCTCTCTTTGATCTAAAACACATGCCCTCAACATGTCCTCCAAAGTTTGGATAGTTCTTTCAGATTGACCTTCCGTTGGGGTGATAAGCCGTGCTCAAACAGAGCTTCAACCAAACGCCTTCTGAAAGGCTCCCAAACCGTGACGTGAATCGCGGATCTCGATCCGAGATTATCGACGGACTCCGTGTAACCTTACTATCTCCTTAATATATAACCGCTAACCTATCCAAGGAATAAGTCACCTTAATAGGTAAAAAGTGGGCTGACTTAGTCAACCGATCCACTATTACCCAAATGGCGTCATGATTCGCTTGGGTCCTGAGTCCAGTTACAAAATCCATGGAGATACTATCCCACTTCCACTCGGGGATTGATAGGGGTTGCAACATTCCAGAGGGTCTTTGGTGCTCAATCTTCACCTTTTGACATACCAAGCATTTATTCACCCATGTGCACACATCCTTTTTCAATCCAGGCCACCAGAACATCTTCCTCAAATCTTGATACATCTTGGTGGCACCAGGATGGAGGGTGAAATGACTCTTATGGGCTTCCTCCAAAATATCCTTTCTGAGGTCACCACTAGCAGGTACACATATACGACCTTCAAACCTCCATAAACTATCATTCCCTTGGGTAAAACCTTTCAACTTATCAGCTCTTACCGCCTCTAAGGTCTCTTGAAATTCTGTATCTTTCCTTTGGGCTTGAGCAATTCTTTCCTTAATTCACTTGTCACACTAAGGTGACAAGCTCTTATGCCCTTAGTGGTCAAGGTCATTCCTAGGTTGAGGTCTCTAAATTGCTCAATTAACTCAATCTCTTTCACCATCAAACGGGACACTTGTAAGGATTTCCTACTTAGGGCATCAGCTACAACATTAGCTTTACCTGGATGATAGTTTAACCCGAAATCATAATCTTTTAAAAACTCCATCCACCTTCTTTGCCTCATGTTTAGCTCTTTTTGATCAAAGAGATATTTCAAACTCTTGTGATCAGAAAACACCTCAAACCTCACTCCGTATAAATGGTGTCTCCAAATCTTTAGAGCAAACACGAAACGGCTAACTCAAGGTCATGGGTGGGGTAATTTGCCTCATGTGGCTTGAGTTGCCTCGATGCATAGGCCACCACTTGCCTATCCTGCATCAGGACACAACCCAAACCCTTCCTCGAAGCATCACAGGACACTTCGAAAGGCACATTGGGGTCGGTAACACTAAAACAGGGGTTGAGGTTAGCTTGTGTTTCAGCTCTTGAAAGCTCTTTTCACACTCCGAGGTCCATGAAAGAGGTGTTTTTCCTAGTTAGCTTAGTCAGAGGAAGGGAAATCTGGAAAATCCCTTGATAAACCGACTAATAACCAGCTAAACCTAAGAAGCTCCTTACTTCAGTTACCGTGGTTGGTCTTTCCAGTTTACAACCGTTTCCACCTTACTAGGATCTACAGGAATTCCTTTCTTAGATACTACATGCCCTAAAAATTTCACCTCATCCAACCAGAATTCACACTTAGAAAGCTTGGCATATAGTTTCTTTTCCTTTAGGATTTCCAGGACTATAGTTAGGTGGCGTTCATGCTCCTCGTGGGTCTTAGAGTAGATGAGAATGTCATCTATAAAGACAACCACAAACTGATCTAAATAGGGTCTAAAGATCCTATTCATGTAATCCATAAAAATTGCCGAGCATTGGTTAATCCAAAGGACATTACTGCAAACTCAAATGGCCGTATCGGGACGAAAGGCCGTTTTTGTATATCTTCATCTCTCACCCTAATCTGGTGGTAACCTGACCTCAAATCAATCTTAGAAAACACTTGCCCCTTTAAGCTGTCCATCAAGTCATCTATCCTAGGCAAAGGGTATTTGTTCTTCACTGTCACTTTATTCAATTGCCTATAGTCAACACACATCCTCATACTCCCATCCTTTTTCTTCACAAACAACACAGGGCTCCCCAAGGTGACGCACTAGGTCTGACAAACTTTTTCTCCAATAAATCCTCCAATTGAGCTTTCAACTCGGTCAACTCTAATGGGGACATCCTGATGGGGCTATGGATATGGGACCTGCATCTGAAGCAATTCTATGGAAAACTCTATCTCTTGGGGGAAACTCGGTATCTCATTGGAAATACTTCGGGATAATTTCTTACTATCGTATCTCATCGATACTTTGCTCAAAGTCTACATCACTAGCAGCTAAGAAAATATAACCTTTACTCTCACCCTTACCACATCCATTTCTAGTAGTTATGTAAAGACTTATGGGTTTCTTAGGTCTAATGGGAACAGGAAGAAAAGTAATGGTTTTCTCATAGGTTAACAGGACACGGTTGGCTTCAAGCCAATCCATGCCAAGAATCACATCTAAACCTTGCATGGGTAAGCAAATGAGATCTAAAACAAATGATCTATTCTCAATAACAAAATGGCAATCTAAACAACATTTACAAGTCCTAACGGGTTTTCCAGGAGGGTAGAAACAATAAGGTCAAAAGGAAGCTCAGTTATATGCAAGTTAAGGGTTTTAACACACGAGTGGGAGATAAAAGAATGGGAAGCGCCAGAATCATATAGTACAATTAAGTTTCTACCATACATATTACACTTACCTTCCACGAGATTTCGTGACTTTGTCGTTCTTCTTCATTAACGGTGAATACCCTTCCTTGGTATTCCTGGCTTGGGATTGGGGGTTGGCGGGTTCCTTCCTGCATTCTCCTGAGTAATGACCTGGTTTTCCACACTGGTAGCACACGTTTGTTTGGCTCGACATGGCATGCTCCCATGATTCTTGCCGCACTTGGGACATTCCATGGATGGCACGGGTCGTGGAGGTGCTGCGGACCTCTTTGTGGTGCTTTCCCTTTATTGTTATTATTGTTGTTGTTGCGATTGTTGCTTGGATTATTATAGCGGTTGTTGTTGTTGTTCGGTCTTCCTTGATGAAAGTTCCTTTGTGGCACTTGTGATCTTGATTGATGTGGAAATGGAGGTCGATTTTGCCTCTTGAACTGTTGACCTTGAGGTGTCAGCTTTTTGATGATATTCTCAGACTTTTGAAGTACCCAGCTTCTCTGCCCTTCTTCAATGATGCGGCATTTGTTGACTAAGGTAGAGAAATCCCTAATTTCCAAGTGCGCAACCTCCACATTAAGTTCTGCCTTTAACCCTGACTCGTATTTAATGCATTTCCAATACTCATCAGGGTTACCTTGGTACATCCTTGAGAACTTAATGAGTTCCTCAAATCTGGCAGTATACTGAGCCACATTCATATTCCCCTGGACAAGTTGCATGAATTCAATGTCCTTAGCATTTCTAACCGACTCCAAAGTACTTCTCGTAAAAATGGACCTTGAATAATTCCCAATCAATGTCCACTTCGGTTGCCTCCAGGAGTCTTCGAACACCAGTCCACCAGAAGGGCATCACCCTCAAGCATGTGGGTGGCAAAAGTGACCTTCGCTCTCTGAACATGGAACTACAGCAAAGACCTTCTCATATTCCGAATCCATTCATCTGCTACATTAGGATTCAGGGTCCCCTTGAAAACAGGTGGATTCGCCTTACGAATTCCCCGAACGAGCATGTTCGGGAATTTCATGTCCTTGATTTATATTAGCTTGACGATTCTGATCCATCGTTCCATCATCATTCTCATGGTCCTTGCTACGTCGCGAAGTGCTTCAGCGGTCTCATTATCTTGGTTATTCTGTGCCGCGCTTCTAGTCTTGTCGTCGTGCCATTGGTCCCTATACACACAAAACAGCAACACTGAGGTGATCAAGCCCAATATTCCATGCAAAGTGAGCAAGTTACCATGGCACTTTCAACATATAGGAGTCATGTATTTCTAATCCTCAAGCTCATCCTAATGATAAACATCTACACATGACATTACTAACGTATTATGCTTTAGAAGCATAGTCAGTCCAATCCTCAGGCTCGTGAGAGCGAACCTCTGATACCAAAATGTAACACCCTAATAATTAACCCAATACACCTAGGCAGGATCTGATTAATTACTAGACTTTACTCTTTGCTTCAGTTCCTTAATCATGCTTTGAAAATACTTAGTGAAATTACGAGCCATTTTTTTTTTAAACATAATTGAAAACGTGCCGCGCTTAACGTGAATGATTTAGCAAAATTTAAAAGACACATAGGAATTTACAAACATCACATCATAATATATTGGCTCCATCATACAGCATCCATAATTACATATCATATAGATATTTTGCCTACCAACAGAATAAGACTAAGTGTAGGCAATCTAATAAAACATAAATAATATATGGATGGAAGGACATCCATTAATGGCACCTAGTAATAACACTCCAGGGATAGGGATAGATATCTGAAATATACGAGTGAAACTAGCAGGATTCAAGTTCAGCTACCTGAGAGCCTCAATGTGATTCACGAACGCTTCCTTCCGTTTTTGAAGACGAGATGGAAAGAAAAATAGAGGGAGTGAGAAACTTATAAAAAGAATCTCAGTAGGGTACTCACCTCATGATGCATTGTGTCATCATCATCGTCCCCAGGAACCTCGGGTTATTATGAAATAGTGAGCATGCTAAGATTGATTTATTAAGTTCGAAAATATACTTTACCGAGGTTCGTCCCTTTTAATCATGCGTCTTATAATGCATCATAAACTTAGCATGTCATGTTTATAATGAACTTTTCCTTTCATATATAATAACATAGTTATGCATAAAATCACATCATATTCCTCATCATCATTTCATAATACTATGCATAGCAGAATATCATATTTCTCATCATCATCTCATAAATACTATGCATAGCAGAACATCATATTCACATAATGCATTTACTTAGTTTCTTAGGTGACTTAAAGTTACTTTCATCATCATTTTCCTGGGCCACCCTATACTCCACCCTTTTGGGAGTAATCTAGGTTATGAGCTCATACCTTGCTAGTCGTCACCAACACATACTTATCCCTTTTGATAAGTAAAAATTCCGTCTCTACCCTTTTGAGAGAACAGACTAGGGGCAAGAATCACCTTTTCACCGCCTATAGTTTGATTGGTCCAAAGGATCATTTTCTCATATATTTTGAGTCACCTTTAAGTCTTTGCATGTTATATCATAATACAATTCTTCATTCATAATCATCATAACATTTTCTCATTTATAGTCTTATGCCGAAATAATATATACCAACTGTAATCATGCATCTGGAGATTCCCAGGAAAGAGAGGTGGGTCACAATGGACACGCTTAAATACCAAATCTTTCCTTAGCCAGAATCTTTCCAAATTGCACTCTTACAGGAATACACTTTCTTCCAGGAATATGTCTTTATTTCATGCATAAGTTTTCATTGTTTGCAACAACAACTATAACATACAAACCAGGGAATCAATCAATGACACCAAATTCTTAATAAGCATCAAATCACATTTTAAGTACACATAAATTACTAGCTTCCCATAAAATTCTTACAAAGTTTTAAAACTCTTTTAGAACTAATTCCTTTTGTTAAACTTGAAAGAAGTCATAGGACTTTAGGCCTAAATTAACCATGGGACCGATTTATAACTTGAAAGAATGTTCATAATTAAATCTTTCACTTAAGATAAAAGGAGCAAGTCTTGAGCTTTAGAGATTTAGGTGACATCTTTGAATTATTACCATGCTATGCAACCTTATTTTAATCTTATCTTTATAAGGTGATAGCTTGGAATTATAAACATGATATGCAATTCCATTTCTTTATCTTTAAGATTTAAGGTGATAACTTGAAAATTAAACATGATGCAAGAACTTGTAATATAAACATGATGCAAGAAACTGAGCGCGGAATCCGCATAGGACCAGGAGAGGAGAAGAGAACTTAAGCAACCTGAGCCCCTAGTCCGCATAGGACCGGTGAGGGGATGAGAATTACATTTTTTTTAAGCTCCAATTCTCAAGACTTCTTAAAGAATAAATTCTTTAACTCCAATTATCTCATTTCTTCGCTTATGATTCATAAGCAAGTCTTTGAGCTCTAGGATTTTTAGGTGATGACATAAAATAAACATGCCATGCATTGACTCTTTTAGCCATTATAAAATAAAGTGAGAGCATAAAATAAACATGAGATGCAACTTCTTTATTATCTTTAGAGATTAAGTGACAACTTGAAATTTAAACATGAAATGCAAGCTTGAAATTTAAACATGAGATATGCAAGTTCATTTATTTATTCTTGAGAATTTAGTTATGACATAAAATAAATATGGCTGTGCAAGGCATAAACTTAAACATGGATGCAAGTTCACTTGATTCTTTACTAGAGCTCCTTCAAGACTTTAAGAGAATTATGTTTTCAACCCAATATATGTATCTTAGCAAGACAAAGTAAAAATACATATTTCATATTCAAACCTCAAGATAAAAACATTATTCTTTAAAGTTTTGCATTAAATGGAATGTTCAAGCTTTAGAGGCCTAACTTGTGATGGATTTACAACCCATATTCAAGGTCCTCATCATCAAGCCATCATTTCATTCCTTCCTAGGCCATTTGGCCGAAACCATGAAAGGAAAATAAGGAAAGAAAAACTGAAATTTTAGAAGCTTTGGAAACTAGTGAAACCTTCAAGTTTTAGAGATCTAACTTGTGAAAGCTTTGCAACCAACACTCAAGAATCTCATCATCAAACCATGGTCTCATCATAAGCTAGGCCATATGGCCAAAATACTTTAAAAAGAAAGGAAGAAGAAACTGAAAATGAAAACTTAAAAGAAAGCTCATGAAAACATCATTTTTGAGCTAGAAACATAACTTGTCTTAGCATAAAATGAACTTAGAAACACCTCCCTACCTAATTTGATTTGAAAGAAAGGAAGAGAACTTGGTTTCCTTGAGTGAAATGAAGCAAAATATCCTTGAAAAGCTGAAGGGAGAATTCAACCAAGAGAAAGAAAGAAAGAAAGCTTTTGGTGCTCCTAAGACTAGAATTTGTGTAAGTTATGAACTAAGCATCTAAACTATCTTCAAGCATGCCTATTTATAGAGATTTTGCAGCTCATAAATGGACAAAGGAAGGAAAGAAATCTGACCAAAAATTAGAGAAAAAAAATAAGGAAGAAAAATCATTTTGTTTGGTGGCTTAAAACATGGAATCATGTTTCCATGTTTTCATGATTCTTTGTTTTCATTCTTTGGATTTTTGTGTAATAATTTTCTGACTTATTACTCAATAATTTCGTGCATTACAGCCTTGTGGAAGAGGATTTTGTGTGTTCCATGTATTTTTTAGGTGTAGGCAAGGTATTCATGCAATTTAGAGAATTTACGGTTAAGGGTTTAAGTGAATTACTAAGCAATTTGGGTGTTTTAAGCAATTTTAGGTTCTAATCAATCTAAATAAATAATTTTGACTCTAGATTAGTAATTAGAATTTAATAAGCTTTAATTTGAGCCTAATATTGCTTAGGTTTCGTTAGACGAATCAAAAATCTCAAAATTTGTAAAACTCACAAGAAGGGGCAAAACGGTCATTTTACTTAAAAATTGCCCGAGACCACCCGAGCTTAACCAATGGTTAATCATGGCTTAAAAACACCTTTTAACACATTTTAGTGAGGTTCGGGCTTAGCCACGCAAATCGGGTTAAAAGTAAGGGCGTTTTGGTCATTTCGCGTCGAACTCAAAATTAGGATTCTTCTCCTCTATTAACACACATAACACAAACAATCCCTTATTAACATCAAAACATCCCCTTGAGGATGGGTGGGGCCCACGATCCTCATTTTGAGTAAAATAACCTCAGGGGCATTTTGGTCATTTTACACGTACAGAAAATTGGGGTTTGCAATACTTGCACGAATTGCTCCTAACTTCTCTTCTAACGTTATATTCCTTTATTAAGGATTGTTTGGTCTCAAATTTTATATAATATTTACCTACGGAATTCGGTAATTCCTAATGACAGGAAAAATTAACAGGAAAAATTGGGGCGTTACATGGTTTCTTTGAGGAAGGAAGAAAATAACTTAGAAGAGAGAAAATGAGAGAAAACAAGAGAAATTGCAAGAATGCACAACTTAGCAAATGATCTAAAGAAATGGCCAAGCTTTCCAATGTGTGTTATTTATAAAGAATGAAATGTTGTGGCTAATTTAGGGGAAGGTTGGACGAAATTTTTGGCCTGAAGGAAAATATCTTCCAAAGCTTGTCTTGGAAGCTTGGTTAAAGTGCTAGCTTAGTGTAGTCAAATCCTAGCTTTTGCATAGCCTTTTTGGATGAAATTTGAATTCAAAATTTGTGGCTTTTGGGGGAAATTCTAACTAGATTAAAAATTTTAAAATAATTCTTTTGGTCAAAAAGGTGGTAGACAAATTTCCTTGATTTAAGGAAATTGAAGAGAAGAACACTATTCATTACTTTTTGATTAGACATCTTGAATTAAATGTAATTTAAAACTTGACTATGCAATTTCAGTTTAATTAACCTTAATAAATCATTTTGACTTGAGATTAATTATCTAAATAAATTAATCTTCAATTAGAGTCTAATATTTAAGTTCAGCTAATTGCTTCATTAACATATATTTCTTAGGTTAAAACGGTAATTTACACTAAAACTATAGGGACCTTCTGCCTGGCTAAACATCAAATATTACTCTAAAACATCATTCTAAACTTCCTGGAAATTCTGGTTAAACGGCACCTTTTACCGCGTAGAAGATCGGAGGGTATTTTGGTCATTTTGAGCCAAAAGTTTAGAAAATGAGGTTCTCTCCTAAATATAACAGGCATAATCCCCTTCAAACATCGAGTTAACCATTCAAGTTGCCTGGCAATGTCCTAAATTTTGGAAAAATGACCTCAGGGCATTTCAGATCATTGTACTCTAAGGAAATTCCTGGTTACATTTAAGGCTTGCAAGACATGATTAAAAGTTGTCTTCATGTTTAGTTTGAATTAAACATCATTAGTTTGAAATTTAGACTCCAACATGTTTCCTTAATTTAAGGAATTGGAAAGAGAAAACACTATTTGGTTTGATTTGACACAAAGTCTTTGATTTCAAGAAGGGAATTTGAGTTTGCTTAATCTCTTAAGCCTCTAATCACCCCAATTAATTATTTACACTCCAAATTAATAGATAAATTTAATTTATCTTTAATTAGAGCCTAATATTGCCCATATTTTCATAATCATTTAATTATGCCTGTTTAGCACCAAACAAGGGTAAAACCATAATTTCACACAGGACCCTGGGTACCACCCGAATTTTTTCTACGTCATAAAACATTCTTCGTTATCATATTAAAACTTCCGTTGAGGCTCGGTTTGTCCATCACTTAATCCAGTTTGAAACCTCGAGGGTCCGAAATTTCACATACGGAAAAACTAGGAAAGATGAGATTTTCATCTCTAACACATGCATCACATAGATAGTCCCCTTCAGACCTTAGCCTTACCCTAAGGTAGCCACACCCCGCCTTCCTCGATTTCAGAAGAAATGACCTCCTGGGCATTTTGGTCATTTTTACACTTAGGAAAAATCGAGACGTAATTTGTCCTTCACCCTAAAAATAGTGATTGTAGCCCTTTGAATAAGCTTTCCAACGCCACTAAAATCACCTGATCAAACATCTATCTTCATATTGAAAATACTAATGGAGGTCAGCAGAACATAGGAACCTTTAATCTTGTAACTCAATTCTCACCAAGATGCTCTTAGAATTCGGGTTTAACTTGAACATGAAATTTTAGAGTACTTCTTAAGCTTTTCAAAACATCTTTATTTGTCTTAATTCGATTCCTATAGAGAGAGATACAGATTTCCCATTACAATGCTTTTTGCAAATATGCTCAAATGAGCTCAAGTATTCTTCTATTTTGCTCCCAAATTCTCCCAAATTGATCAAGCTACAAGCTCCATGGAAAGAGTTCCTAGCCTTGTTCTTTACATTTTGCACTCAATTCAAAGCTCTTGTGCACAAAACCATACTCAAAGAGACAAGTCAAATGCAACAGGGTGTAATTACAAATTATTCCAAAATTAGTACAAAAGCCAATAATTCTTCCAAAATTACAAAATGAGGAATAAATCAAAATCCTAATTACATTAATAACTCAATAAAACTCATGCAAAAGGCTAATGTTTCGCAGCAAGATAAGTGTAACATCCTCCCAAGTACAACTTCATTCTTAAGTCATGACATTCAATTTTAGGAGTTGTTACTTATAAATTAAAGAACTTCTTAAATATCTATAGCAAGCTCGATGTGATAACTAAGCATAATTCTATTAAAATGTATAACAAAGAAACATAACATTTATTGAATACATAGCTAAGTACAAAAGGAAGCTTTCTAAGAGTTTTAATACAATACGTTCTCTATTACATTTACATACATATATCTCCAACTACATACAATAAAGTAAAAACATCAACTACTAAACTACTCCAATCCTGCATTCTTTCCCATAGCAGCCGCATCGTTCTTCTGATCAACCTGGAGGTGACACGGGAACACAAAAACACATAGGGTGTGAGAATTATACAATTCTCAATAGGCAACTCCCAATTACACAATCATAATGTCATCGTCATCACTCCAAGCCACTTCGGTTTATTAAAAAAGTGTGAGCATGCAATATATATATATATATATATATATATATATATATATATATCAAAGGTTCATTTTAAAGTTCAAAAATCATCCTTCCAAGTGGGTTTATTTTATTATTCAATCACTTAATATACACACGTAATACTACTCAATAGCATAGTATTGCATTCTAATATACGTGCCCTTAGTATATCGAAGGGACTTTTCCGTGCCATTAAAGGGACTTTTCCATGCCCATAAAAGGGGACTTTCTCTGTGCCCATAAAAGGGACTTTTCGTGCCCTTTTCACATAAAAGGGGACTTTTCATCTACTTAAAATATACATCATCATCAAGCTTGTATGAGTATCCATTCACAATAAAATTTTCAATTAGGTCTCATAAACTAATCTTTTAGGTGGCTAGCATGGATTTACATACATCATACTTGAACCAAATGTCATTACTTTACCAATTCAAGGTTTGGGTTCATTTCCAATTGGACAGATTTCACATCATTGTATTACAAATTTATTTGCACATCAAACGATCAATTTAGAGGCTATCAAAATTCTATAAGACACTTCAATGTGTCCACAAGGTTCTATAAAAATTTTAGAAGGAAAAGAGTTCTTAACTATGTTAACAAAATTAGACAAATTTGAGGTCAAAACCCCTATTTAAGTCAAGCCATAGTTCCCAATTTTATTACCCAACCAAATAAACATATCACATCATACAAAAATTCACGATTGGAATTCAATATGTCCTCAACACCCTAAAAATTTCAAGTGATATGGTAATAAAATTAGCAAAATTTATAGCTTTCATTCCAACATTTTTGGTAGCAAATAGTTCACTTCGGTTTTTTTTTTAAAGTATTAGGAGTCCAAATCAGAACTCAAGAAAATTTATGGAACTAGCTAGGATGTTTCCTTCAACATACATTTTTTCTAGCTCATGAAAATATCCACAATTCACTCAGAAAATTCATGATAGGAACTGTCCATACAAAAACTGAAAATCCAACATATGATTCAAACCTTGTTTTTCCAAAATAGGTTTTGCTAACATCATCCAAACACTCCATCAAAATTAATACATCAATATAAACATATTATCAATCAATATAACTAGAAATTTTGAACCAAGATCAATCAGAAATGTTTCAGAATAAATTTGGAAAGAAAAGGCCAAAGAAAAGCCTACTTTGGTGGCTTTAAGGATCTTGACTCCAAGGGTGATCCAATAAGGATTTTGCTCACTTCAAAGCCTCCAAACCAACACCAAACCCTTCCTTAGGCAGCAATAGATGAGGTATCAAAGTGAGAAATGGTGAGGAAATTAAATTCCAACAGTTAGTTTGATAGATTATGAGGAGTAGAACAAGTTTTGTGAAAGGATCTTGGTGTTTTAGTGACTTTAACCTACAGTTTTGCAAGCTTTGAAGCTTTTCAATGGAGGTTTGGAAGAACAAACATGGAGGCTGTATTTTTAGAGATCTTGACAGAAAATGACAAGGGTGGAGTGATAAGGTTAGTGGTTTTATGTTTATCTTGATATAAATGCAGTATTTATGTAGGTAAAGTGTAATTTTCTTTCTTTTGGGGAAAAGAAATTGTATGAATGGCTAGGATTAGATTGGATAGTCAAAGAATGAATCTTTTCCATCCACTTGGCTCAAGATAAGTGGCTCACTTTAACTTGGGGAGCAAATAGCTTTTTTGGTGTTAAAATCACATACCAAAATTCTACAGAACGGATGAGATATTGGCTCAGAAAAATGTAATAAATGAAAGGTCATGATTGAAACTTACTTTTCAAGTTTCAATCCTTGCCATCCACTTGGCGTAAAATGGTTGGCAAAGGTTACTTGGCCACTAAGTAACTTGTACGTGTTAAATCGCACATCAAACTTACCGAACGGGTAAAACACCATACCCGGGTAGTCAAATATTACCCGAAAATTAATTCTACGTATAACTCCTCATTCCTTATCATTTCTAACATTAACCCTCTCTTTTCTCAGCGGGAATTTCTTGATCAGATCTAAGGTTTTGTCCAATGAGCCGGCCGCAAGGTTACTATTTACTGCCCGAATTTTTTGTTTTTTAATACGTCCGTTGGGCCATCCTCATCATTGCTAAGCTGTTAGATTTTTAAAATTACAACTACTAAAGCTTAAATTAATTTTTAAATAATTTTTAGGGTGTTACAATAAGTGGTATAAATGCCTCTTATCAAATTCCCCCATACTTAAGCTTTCACATGTCCTAATGTGAAACTAAGATCAAATCAAGGCATGGATGAGAGACATATGCAAAGACTACACTAGACTCCTAACCTAAAATGCATGATGCATGAAATTAAATGACAATACACCAATCTAATGAATCTAAACGCATAACAATAAGTTTTTCACACCAACAATAAAGAGAATTGCAACAAGCAAGGCATGAGCAAGAACATACACACAGAGTAAAATTCACATACGATGCATGGATCAAGTGCAAAAATCCTCCCAAGATCAGTGTTTGCCACTCATCACTCAAGTGTTTGGGGTTATAATCACACTTAATCACCTCAAATGAAAATGCATTACCATAGGCTTACTACGGGTTCATTTTCTATTTTGTCATACACATGTGAATATTGAATCAAGAGAATTTACTTTTGGTTGTAATGGGGCTTAGGTGAAGGTGGGTAAAAATATGGGTCAATGGGCTAAACCATAAGTCAAAGGAGAGCAAATAAATGCACCAAGAGCACAAGTGTCTAAAGGTACACTTTGTCTAACTTAACATAATTACAGGTCTTTCTTTTGCAATGTGGCACACCTTCAACCCAAACTCCTCTAGATTTTTTTTTCAATCAACCTTGCTTTTCTTTCTTTCTTTCTTTCTTTCTTTTTGTTTTTGTGTGCCACTTGCTGCATTTTAGGTACACATTATTCTCCCCCACACTCCAATTGGGGCATGTCCTCATGCTTTCTGCACTTATACTCAAGCACATATAAGAATTACATAAATGCTCTCCTAAGCCTAAAAGGTGGGAATTTTCATGGTTTTTCACTTTTGGCTAAGGATATAGTAAAATAAAAAAATAAGCAATAAGGCTTAAAGGGGCTAAGGATGTGGTTTTTCACTTTTAAAGAGTGTTGAAAACATCTTGAAGTTAAACCCTAATTTTTCTTTTGAATTGATTCAATCATTTGCTAGGGTTAAAAATTATGAATTTTGGGTTTCTGAGTTGAGGTTAAGTGGTCTTGACTATCGAATTTGTCTAATTTTTTTAACATAGTTAAAGAACTCTTTTTGCTCTGAAATTTTTATAGAACCTTGTGGACACATTGAAATGTCCTTGAGAATTTTTATAGCTTCTAAATTGATTGTTTGGTGTGCAAATAAATTATGCTATGAACATGTGAAATCTGCCATTATGCTAGAAATGCAACAATGCTTTGAATTGATGAAATAATGGCATTTTGGGTTCTAGTATGACAGGAATACTTGATGTTAACTATTTGGCCATGTGACTTGTGACATATGAATATATGCGAGACAATTTAAAGATTGATTTATGAGACACAAATGAGAATTACATTGTGAATGAATGCCTGGATGTGTTTTATGCATTCATTGGAAAAAGAAAAGTGAATGATATATTGAATTAAGTTTTATAGCCATATGAAACATGAGATCCTCTTTGACTTGTCAAGGGCAAATAATGAAACATGAGATCCTTTCGACTTGTCAAGGGCAAATAGAGAGGGATGAGATCCTTTTCGACTTTAGAGGGAAAATAGAGATAGATGAGGTCCTCTTCAATTTATCAAGGGCAATTAAAGATAATTTCCCTATCTTTGGTATATACATATTTGTATAATATCGAATCATTTTCATTGACATTATTTACTATGATTATGAGCTTATAATAAATGTGTACAAAGTGATTGATTCTTAAAAACAACCTACTTGGAAGTATGATTTGGAACTTTAAAAATGAACCGTCATTATCAATTGCATGACCAACTTTTTCTTAATAAACCGAAATGGTTGGAACGATGACAATGACATTATGATTGTGTATTTGGGAAACGCCCTACTGAGAATTGTATAATTCTCACCCCTATGTGTTTTTGTATTTTCGTGTCATCTCCAAATTGATCCAAGAACTTGGGACTGCTACACGGGAATCGGATGGCAATAGTTAGTGTTTTTATTATGTTGCACTTAGTTGTATGTATATGTTGGAAATGTAGTGAAGAACATATGTGTACTAAAGCTCATAAAAGAGCTTCCTTTCGTACTTGACTTGTACTAAATAATTACTTTGTTTCCTTACTATATATATGTTTTTTTATAGAACCACGAGTTAGTTATTACACAATTCAACCGATTCTTGCTATAAATAATTAAGAAATGTCCGCAAATTTATAAGTAACAACTCTCGAGTACGATGCCATGACTTAAGGAGGAGGTTGTCCTTGGGAGGATGTTAAGTTATTTCCATACTTCAAATTGGGTGATTCTTCTAGATGGAGTTATATGTGTTACCAAATGGAATTGGCCTCCAAATTTTGAGGTTAACTCTTGAAGAGATTTGTTGCTACTATCCTGGTGGTTAAGTCATCCTACAATGTTGGGCACATATCAGTGTGATGATCAATTGAAGTACATATGCCACAGATCTTGGAACCACTTAGTTGCTATTGGCTAGCCATCACTCCTACCATAACCCAGAAAGTTGGTTAGACCTTGGGTTAACATTGGGTTTTCTGGCTCACTCCATGAAGGCCTCTAGTAGTTGTGGCTACTCTAGAACCAAATTGAATAATCGTAGCCATCTTCTTAATTAAAGCATGGGCCTCTACCAGAGTCTTATCTAGAAGTACCCATCCACTAGGCATCTCATACATCTATCAATAGGTATCCCTCATAAAAGTACTAAAGGAGGAGTTGTTTCTGAAAATTGATGATTGGGCAGCTGCACAAAGGAGTTTGAAGCGCTCCCAACATTCATATAGGTCTCATCAGAATGGCAGATCCGAGATCTCTTTTCCGATAGAAGCCACTCTAGAGGCAAAAAAATACCTTTCCAAGAAAAGTCTTTTCATCCCCATCCAACTGTTTACAACCATCCAGCTATTTACAACCCCATCTAGCAATTAAAGAACTAATTTCTCAGCGCCCTCTAGGGAAAATGGGAATGCTTTGAGCTTAACATCATCCACCTCCGACCATTGGTGCTCATGCAGAACACACCACATGAAGCTTCTTCAAGTGCTAGTAGGGTTCTTCTCAGACAACCCATGGAACTTAGGTAAAGCATGAACCATATACCCTTTAAGCTCAAAATCAATGTCAAGTCTGGGTATGTAATTGCCAAGGGCTGCTGGGTAAAGTCAGGAGTAGTGAGCTCCCTACATGTTCTATTCTAATTTCCCATGTTACCTATATTCCTAAAACACTAAAGGAGGATTAGAATGCTTAGATAGTTTCGCTTGTTGACGTCTTGCCTGTTTCATTTTTCTCAAAGTTTTCTCAATCTAAAGTCAAGAGGTATCAAATTTCCAGGCAGAGAATCCTCATACAAGGGAACAGAATTTTTTTTAAATTTATTTTCTTTTTTTTTGTAGAAAAGATTAAATAACAACAAATTAAAAGTAGTAAATAAATAAAAATAAAATAAAACAAAAATAGAAAAAAAATACAAACTAAGTTTTAATGCCTTCCAGGCAACGATGCCAAAACTTGAATGGAAGTTGTCGCTTACCTTCTCAAATTACAAATTTATTGCTAAGTTGCACCAAAAATGTAGTAAATGGCACAACCTAGGTTGTTTCTCAAGGAGACTTCAATAATCAGTTGGGAAAAATAGAGGTTTGTAAGAATGATATAATTAAAATTAAAAGATAATAGAAATGAGATAATAACAACAGTGAAGAAGGCACTAGTACAAGGTATTTCTAGAATTGGAAATTAATTATCATTGGTCAAATATTAAATCCATTGGTGGTTATTGGTAATAAATTACAGCAATTCTACTATTGATTGATCGACCTCTAAAATTTGATCAAGGTAAATAACTAATAAATGAGTTCTCAATTTATTTAGAAATCACAATGATTTAATGAACCAATTGATATAGCCAAACTCAATCAGAAATTTAATTCTATTGTTCTCCTCAAATATAAACTGATAGATCTATCAATTTATGTCCAAAGGTTTAGTAAATGATGATCGCCAACTAGTTATTCCAATAAAGATAATAGCAATCATCTCAATAATTATAGGAATAGAAACTCAGAAAATTAAGAAAACCAATGTATTTAATATCAAAAGAGGTCTCAAACATAATCCTAATCAATCTAGAAACCCTTACACTAGTAAAGAAATCTACTCCATTTCTGAGGATTACAACAATGAAGATAAAAGAACATGAGAATAATAGCAATAATCCTTATCACAATCTCCAAGATAGAACACCTTCACTAATGGAATCCCTAAGAGAGGGAAGACTAGAGAAGGAGAAGACAGAGATGTAGAGAGAGATAATAGCAACCTGAAAGTGCCTAAAGTGAGTCAAAAGCTAAGGTAAAAGCTCACATTCCTATATATAGTGCTCTCTAAAAATGGGTCAAAGTGGGCCTAAAAATTGATTTAATGAGTTGTCTGTGTCATCACATGAACGCTGCGCTGCGTTCTCCAATGAGCTATTGATAAAAATCATTTTTTCAGTGTTGTTGAGACATCAGCGCTCATTTAGCATTGCAACACTGGATAGAATCGAATTTGTCCTTCGCACTAGAAATAGTGATTATATCCCTTTGAATAAGCTTTCCAATGCCACCAAAATCACCTCAATCAGACATCTGTAGCTCTAGATATTGTGAACATACTAACAGAAGGTCAAGTTGGACAACATTAGAACATTAGCAACCTTTAATATTGTAACTCAATTTTCACCAAGATGCTCTTAGAATTGGGGTTTGAGTTGAACATGAAAGTTTTAGAGGACTTCTTGAGCTTTCCAAAACATCTTTATTTGTCTTAATCCAATTCTTGTAGAGAGATACAGATTTCCCATTACAATGCCTTGTGTAAATATGCTCAAATGAGCTCAAGAACTTTTCTATTTTGCTCCCAAATTCTCCCAAATTGATTGCAGCTAGGCTCCATGGAAAGAGTTTCCAACCTTGTTCTTTACATTTTACACTCAATTCAAAGCTCATGTGCACAAAACCATACTCAAAGAGACAAGTCAAATGCAAAGGGTATAATTACAAATTATTTCAAAATCAGTACAAAAGCCAATAATTCTTCCAAAATTACACAATGAGGAATAAATTAAAATCCTAATTAATTACATTAATAACTCAGTAAAACTCATGCAAAAGGCTAATGTTTGACAGCAAGATAAGTGGCATAAATGCCTCTTATCAATAGGCTATCGAAAAGAAGATGCATCTTATTGGTATAGGTAGTACCAATCAATTCATATAAGTCATCCTTAATTGTATAGTCTCATAGCTACACAATCTTAGGATCCCTCTCATTTTGGTGTTTAATCAGTTCATTCATGTACCCTTCCACTTAGAAGCCTTCCAGAGGCGCTCCTTGTCTATGTCTTCTTACACCGGCATTCACTTCCGCCCTTGTTAACCCCCAAGCATTACAGGAGACGTCACTGGCTAGGAATAGATCTGTGTGATTTGAAAGAGGTAAAAAGAAATTTTGATGATCATGTATAAGAATGAGCTTAGTCTAAAGGTGTAGACTGACCATGTGTGGTGTTATCCTCTTATACCTTGGTATAAACTAAGTTTTCCGTATGTCAATGAAAAAAGGGTAAAGCATAGAATTAAGTTCTATGGTCACAATGAAATTATGTGGGGAATTATTGATATTGCATTAAATTTGCATGTACTTTATGGTTATCGTAATACTTATTGAAATTGTTTAAACCAGAAATATTTAGATGTAGAGTTTTCAATATGACTTAATCACCAAGCATGCTTGCATGAAATGTTTTTAGAAATAAATCAAATGTCGTTGGAAATTATTGAATGATATGTTTACATATGAGGGAGTAACTTAACACCTTGAAAATTATTTAAAAATTAATTTGAGCTTTATTAGTCATAATTTCAAAAATTTGACAATTTTAGCAACAATGAGGATAAACGACGTGTTAAAAAAAATTGGCAGGATGAATAGTGACCTTGTGGGCCCCATGGGCCCTAATAGCAGAAACCTTAGAATCCATGCCAAATTGAGAAATTATAGGATTAAGATAGAAATGAGTAGGAATAAAGATTTTATACCTAGAATTAATTTTTGGGCAATGTTTGATTACGGATATGGTGTTTTACCGTTCGGTAAAATATTGATGTGCAGTTTGTAACACCCTAATAATTAACCCAATACACCTGGGGTATTGATTAATTACAAGACTTAACTCTTTGCTTCAGTTCCTTAATTCATGCTTTGAAAATACTTAGTGAAATTACGAGCCATTTTTTTTAAAACATAATTGAAAACGTGAGCGTGCATAACGTGAATGATAATAGATAAAAGCAGAAAACAATATACTTTACCGAGGTTCGTTTAATCATGCGTCTTATAATGCATCATAAACTTAGCATGTCATGTTTATAATGAACTTTTCCTTTTATCAACACATCATATTCTTCATCATCATATCATAAATACTATGCATAGAAGAACATCATATTTACATCATGCATTACTTAGTTCCTTAGGTGACTTAAAAGTTATTTCCATCATCATTTTCTGGGCACCCTATACTCCACCTTTTTTGGAGTAATCTAGGTTATGAGCTCATACCTTGCTAGTCGTCACAGCACATACTTATCCCTTTTGATAAGTAAAAATTCGTCTCTACCTTTTGAGAGAATGGACTAGGGGGCTAGGATCACCTTTTCACCACCTATAGTCTGATGGGTCAAAGGATCATTTCCTCTTACATTTAAGTCACCATTAAATCTTTGCATGTTATATCATAATTCAATTCATAATCATCATGACATTTTCTCATTTATAGTCTTATGATGGAATAATATATACTAACTGAAATCATGCATGGGAGATTCCTAGGAAAGAGGTGGGTCACAATGGACACACTTAAATACCAAGTCTTTCCTAGTTAGAACCTTTCCAAATTACACTTTTCAGTAGTACACTTTCTCCAGCAACAAAGGTAATTTTTTTAAATAAGAGATTATTTCTTTATTTCATGCATAAGCATTTTCATTGTTTGCAACAGCAACTATAACATGCAAGCTAGGGAATCATTCAATGGTATCAAATACTTAATAAGCATCAAATCACTTTATAGACTTATCGCTTAAAACATCAAAGAGGCATCATCATAAATCCTTATCGAAAACCGTCTTAAACAACCGAAACTCTAGAATGGTAACCTCAATTGCCAAACTAATTAATTATGCATGTAAGGGATTCATTACCATTATTACAATTAATTATAAGGCTTAGGAACATTATTAAACTCTATGGGGCAGCATAGGCAGTAAGTTATTCTTAAGGTTTTACGATGTGTTAGAAGTTACGTTTTTAACCCTTTCTTGTACCAGCTTTCCCTACGATGCTAACATTAATTACTAAACCGATTATGAATTATTCTCCCTTATCTAAACATAATAAAATCTGGTTCTTATAGTTGCTGATAATTCTGGACAGAATGCATAAATTTCATTCTTTAGAGTTCTAAAAAAAATCTTGCTTTTACGGTTTTCTAGTTACTAGTTTCATTTTTAGTGTTCGGATAAATCCTACACTAATTGATACCAAGTTTTTCGTGGCTAACTAATCTTAGACAAAATTATAACATACTAAAACAGATTTGGCATTGGATAAACTTAAAGGGGTCAAAGACTAGGTAAATCTAGATTTATGGTTGTTCTAGGAAGCTAGTTTTGTTACTAACATGCATAGAATCATTCTCTTAACAATAAACCATAATTATCACAACTCCAAACATATTAAATCATCATCATTTATTGGTACTAATCTCATATTAGAAGCCGAATCATGAACCTCATATAATTGTATAAAATCACATTTTAAGTGAACATAAAATATTAGTTTCCCGTAGAATCCTTGCAAAGCTTTAAAACTCTTTTAGAAACTAATTCTTTTTGCTAAACTTGAAAGAATCTTCATAATTAAAATTCTCACTTAAGATAAAAGGAGCAAGTCTTGAGCTTAAGAGATTTATGTGATATCTTAGAATCATAAACATGCTATGCAACCTCATTTTAATCTTGTCATTATAAGGTGATAACTTGGAATTATAAACATGATATGCAAATCCATTTCTTTATCTTTAAGATTTAAGGTGATGACTTGAAAATTAAACATGATGCAAGAACTTGAAATATAAACATGATGCAAGAAACTGGAGCGCGGTAGTCCGCATGGACCAGTGAGGGAGAAGAGAATCTTAGAAGGAGCGGCTATCGCACCTAGGGAGAAAGAGAATTATTATTACATCTTTTTAAGCTCCAATCTCAAGACTTCTTAAAGAATCAATTCTTTAACTCCAATAATCTTATTTCTTTGCTTGTGATACTTGGGCAAGTCTTTGAGCTCTAGGATCTTTAGGTGATGACATAAAATAAACATGTCATGCGTTGATTCTTTTAGCCATTATAAAATAAAGTGAGAACATAAAATAAATATGAGATGCAACTTCTTTATTATCTTTAGAGATTAAGTGACAACATGAAATATAAACATGAAATGCAAACTTGGAAATTTAAACATGAGTATGCAAGTCATTTATTCATTCTTGAAATTTTAGTGATGACATAGAAAGTAAACATGATTATGCAAGGCATAAACTTAAACATGGATGCAAGTTCATTTGATTTCTTTACTAGAGCTCCTTCAAGACTTTATAGAAATACAAATTCAATATATATATCTTAACAAGACAAAGTGAGAAATACATCTTTCAAATTCTAAACTCAAGATCATAAAATCATCATAAAAACATCATTCTTTAAAGTTTTGCATCAAGTGGAACTTTCAAGCTTTAGAGGCCTAACTTGTGATGGATTCACAACCCACCTTCAAGGTCCTCATCATCAAGCCATCATCTTAGTCCCACCTAGGCCATATGGCCGAATTGGTTAAAGAAAAAGGAAGAAGAAAACCAAATGGAAAAACTAGAGAAAATCCATGAAATCATCATTTTGAACCAAGAACAACACTTAGCAAAACATAGAAATAAACTTAAAAACAACTCCCTACCTAATCTGATTTGAAGGAAAGGAAGAGAACTTGGTTTCTTGGAGTGAAATGAAAGAAAATATTCTTGAAAACTTGAAGAAAGAATTCAGCCAAGAGGAGGAGGAAATGAGAGCTTTTGGTGCTTTGGAAAAACTAGAAATGTGTACAATTTTGAGCAAGCATCTAAGACTCCTTAAGCATGCCTATTTATAGAGGATTTAAGTTCATGTATGGACAAGAGGAGGAGGCATAATTTTCAGATTTTTCATGGGGAACAAAGGGAGGAAAATCATTCCTTGTTTAAGGCATGTTTTATGCCATGTTTTAGGGAATTTTTGGCATTTTGTTTTAGTGCATTATCTTGCAATAATTCTAATGATTATGGCTGAATTATTTCATGCATTACAGCCTCATGGAAGAGGGTTTTGTGTGTTCCATGTATTATTTAGGTGTAGGCAAGGTATTCATGCAATTTAGAGAATTTACGGTTAAGGGCTTAGGTGAATTAGTAAGCAATTTGAGTGTTTTAAAGCAATTTTAGGTTCTAATCAATTTAAATAAATAATTTTGACTCTAGATTAATAATTAGAATTTAATAAGCTTTAATTTGAGCCTAATATTGCTTAGGTTTCGTTAGACGAATCAAAAATCTCAAAATTTGTAAAACACAAAGAGGGGCAAAACGGTCATTTTACTTAAAAATTGCCCGAGACCACCCGAGCTTAACCAATGGTTAATCATGGCTTAAAAACACCTTTTAACACATTTTAGTGAGGTTCGGGCTAGTCGGCACGCAAATCGAGTTAAAAAGGCAGGGCGTTTTGGTCATTTCGCACGTCGAGCTCAAAATTAGGATTCTTCTCCTCTATTAACACACATAACACAAACAATCCCTTATTAACATCAAAACATCCCCTTGAGGATGGGTGGGGCCCACGATCCTCATTTCTGAGTAAAATAACCTCAGGGGCATTTTGGTCATTTTACACGTACAGAAATTCGGGTTTGCAATACTTGCACGAATTGCTCCTAACTTCTCTTCTAACGTTATATTCCTTTATTAAGGATTGTTTGGTCTCAAATTTTATATAATATTTACCTACGGTAATTCGGTAATTCCTAATGACAGTAAAAATTACAGTAAAAATTGGGCGTTACATTATCCCCTCCTTTAAAAGAATTTCGCCTCGAAATTCGTTACCTGAGACGCTGGATATTGTGCTTGCATATTCTGATTTCTTGCTCCCATGTAACTTCTTCGTTTCACCTCGTCCCCATGCTACTTTGACTAGGCCACCTTGTTCCTTAACTGCTTAATTCCTCGGTCAACGATTCTCGTGGGTGGTAAGTTAAATGTTAGGTCATCTCTTAATTGTACATGTTCTGGCTCTAGTACATGACTTGATAGAATGATATTTCCTTAATTGGGAGACATGGAAAACATCATGAAGGTTGGAGACTGGGTAGGGCTATACGTAGGCTCCAGATCCTATTTTGCTAAGGATTTCAAACGGTCCAAGAAATCTAGGGCTCAATTTCTTTACTTTCATTGCTCGGCCTATGCCTGGTGGGTGATTCTTAGGAACACATGGTCTCCTTCTTGAAAATCTAGCGGTTTCGCGCTTGTCCGCATAGTTTTCTGTCGACTTTCAGTAGTAAGAATCTTATCCCTAATCTTCTTGATTTGTTCGTCGTTTCCCTCACAATATCCGGTCCAAGTAGACTTTGCTCTCCAGGCTCATACCAACATAGAGGTGATTGACACTTCCGTCCATAGAGGCCTCGTATGGTGCCATACCGATACTTGCATGATAACTGTTGTTATATGCAAATTCAATCATGGGTACTTATCCAACTCCCTCTTTGATCCAAAACACATGCCCTCAACATGTCTTCCAAAGTTTGGATAGTTCTTTCAGATTGACCGTCCGTTTGGGGGTGATAAGCCGTGCTAGACACAGCTTTGAAAACGCCTTCTGAAAGGCTCCCAAAATCGTGACGTAAATCGCGGATCCAAATCGAGATTATCGTCGATGGTACTTTGTGTAATCTTACTATCTCCTGAATATATAATTGTGCTAACCTATCCAAGGAATAAGTCACCTTAATAGGTTAAAAGTGGGCTGATAGTCAACCGATCCACTATTACCCAAATGGCGTCATGATTCGCTTGGTCTCTAGTCCAGTTACAAAATCCATGGAGATACTATTCCACTTCCACTCGGGGATTGGTAGGGGTTGCAACATTCCAGGGTCTTTGGTGCTCAATCTTCACCTTTTGACACACCAAGCACTTATTCACCCATGTGCACACATCCTTCTTCAATCCTGGCCACAGAACATCTTCTTCAAATCTTGATACATCTTGGTGGCACTGGATGAAGGGTAAAATGGCTCTTATGGGCTTCCTCCAAAATATCCTTTCGAGGTCACCACTAGCAGGTACACATATACGACCTTCAAACCTCCACAAACTATCATTCCCTTGGTAAAACCTTTCAACTTATTAGCTCTTCCTCCTTCTAAGTTTCTTGAAATTCAGTATCTTCCCTTTAGGCTTGAGCAATTCTTTCCTTGAATTCACTCGTCACACTAAGATGGCAAGCTCTTATGCCCTTAGTGGTCAAGGTCATCCCTAGATTTAGGTCTCTAAACCTTCAATTAACTCAACCTCCTTCACCATCAACGGACACTTGTAAGGATTTCCTACTTAGGGCATCAGCTACAACATTAGCTTTACCTGGATGATAATTTACCCGAAATCATAATCTTTTAGAAACTCCATCCACCTTCTTTGCCTCATGTTTAGCTCTTTTTGATCAAAGAGATATTTCAAACTCTTGTGATCGGAAAACACCTCAAACCTCACTCCGTATAAATGGTGTCTCCAAATCTTTAGAGCAAACATGACAGCGGCTAACTCAAGGTCATGGGTGGGGTAATTTGCCTCATGTGGCTTGAGTTGCCTCGATGCATAGGCCACTACTTGCCTATCTTGCATCAGTACACAACCCAAACCCTTCCTCGAAGCATCACAGTATACTTCGAAAGGCACATTGGGGTCGGTGATACCAAAAGCGGGGTTGAGGTTAGCTTGTGTTTTAGCTCTTGAAAGCTCTTTTCACTCTGGGTCCATGAAAAAGGGGTGTTCTTCCTAGTTAGCTTGGTCAGAGGTAGGGAAATCTGGGAAAATCCCTTGATAAACCGACGGTAATAACCGGCTAAACCCAAACTCCTTACTTCAATTACCGTGGTTGGTCTTTCCAGTTCACGACCTTTCACCTTACTAGGATCTACAGCAATTCCTCTCTTAGACACTACATGCCCTAAAAATTTCACCTCATCCAACCAGAATTCACACTTAGAAAGCTTGGCATATAGTTTCTTTTCCTTCAGGATTTCCAGACTATGGTTAGGTGGCATTCATGCTCCTCGTGGGTCTTAGAGTAGATGAGAATATCATCTATGAAGACAACCATGAACTGATCTAAATAGGTCTAAAGATCCTATTCATGTAATCCATAAAAATTGTTGGAGCATTGGTTAATCCAAAGGACATTACTGCAAACTCAAAATGGCCGTATCGAGTGCGAAAGGCCATTTTCGGTATATCTTCATCTCTTACTCTAATCTGGTGGTAACCTGACCTCAAATCAATCTTAGAAAACTCGACTTGCACCTTAAGCTATCAAGTCATCTATCCTAGGCAAAGGGTATTTGTTCTTCACTGTCACTTTATTCAATTGCCTATAATCAACACACATCCTCATACTCCCATCCTTTTTCTTCACAAACAACACAGGGGCTCCCCAAGGTGATGCACTAGGCCTAACAAACTTTTTCTCCAATAAATCTTCCAATTGAGCTTTTAACTCGGTCAACTCTAATGGGGACATCCTGTATGGGGCTATGGATATGGGACCTGCACCGGAAGCAATTCTATGGAAAACTCTATCTCTCTCTTGGGGGAAACTCTGGTATCTCATCTGGAAATACTTCGGGATAATTCCTTACTATCGGTATCTCATCGATACTTTGCTCAAAGTCTACATCACTAGCGGCTAAGAAAATATAACCTTTACTCTCACCCTTACCACGTCCATTTCAAGTTATGTAAGACTTATAGGTTTCTTAGGTTCAGGGAAGGAAAAGAAAGTAATGGTTTTCTCATAGAGGTTAACGTACACGGTTGGCTTCAAGCCAATCCATGCCAAGAATCACATCTAAACCTTGCATGGGTAAGCAAATGAGATCTAAAACAAAGGATCTATTTTCAATAACAAAATTACAATCTAGACAACATCTACAAGTCCTAAGAGGTTTTCCAGTTGGGTAGAAACAACAAGGTCAAAAGGAAGTTCAGTCACATGTAAGTTAAGGCTTTTAACACATGAGTGGGAGATAAAAGAATGGGAAGCCAGAATCATATAGTACAATTAAGTTTTTACCATGCATGTTACACTTACCTTCCACGAGATTCCGTGACGTTGTCGTTTCCTAAGCATTAATGGTAAAAACCCTTCCTTGGTCCTGCGGCTTGGGATTGGGGTTGGCGGGTTCCTCTCGTGCATTCTCGAGAGTAGTGGCCTGGCTTTCACACCGATAGCATACATTTGTTTCGGCTCGAGGGCATGCTCCCATGATTCTTGCCGCACTTGGGACATCCATGGATGGTGGGGGTCGTGGAGGTCTCCTGGACCTTTTGTGGTGCTTTCCCCTTGTTGTTATTGTTGTTGTTGCGATTGTTGTTGGGGTTGTTGTTGTTGCGTTCCTGTTATAGCGGTTGTTGTTGTTGTTCGGCCTTCCTTGTTGAAAGTTCCTTGTTGAAAGTTCCTTTGTGGAATTGGGGTCGATTATGCCTCTTGAATTGACCTTGAGGTGTCAGCTTCTTGGTGATATTATCCGACCTTGAGGTGCTCAGCTTTCTCTTACCTTCTTCAATGATGCGGCATTTGTTAACTAGAGTAGAGAAATCCCTAATCTCCAAATGCGCCACTCCACATTAAGTTCGCCTTAGCCCTGACTCGTATTTAATGCATTTCCAATACTCCAAGGTTACCCTGATACATCCTTGAGAACTTAATAAGTTCTTCAAATCTGGCAGTGTCCTGGGCCACATTCATATTTCCTTAGACAAGTTGCATAAACTCAATGTCCTTGGCATTTTCCGACTCTGAAAATACTTCTCATAAAAATGGACCTTAAATAGCTCCCAATCAATGTCCACGTCCGCCTCCAAGAGTCTTCGAGCACCTATCCACCAAAGTCGGCATCACCCTCGAGCATATGGGTGGCAAAAGTAACCTCTCTCCTCGAGCATGGGACTAGCAAAGACCTTCTCAATATTCGAATCCATTCTTCTGCAACATTTGGATTGAGGGTCCCCTTGAATCCTGGTGGGTTTCCTGCGAAACTCCCAAAACGAACGTGTTCGGGATCTCATGGCCTTGATTCGCATTAGCTTGGCGATCCTGATCCATTCGTTCCATCATCATCCTCATTGTCCTTGCCACATCACGGAGTGCTTCGGTCTCGTTGTCTTGGTTATTTTGTGCCGCGTTCCTCTCTGTTGTCGACGTGCCATTGGTCCCTATACACACAAAACCGCAACACTGAGGTGATCAAGCTCAATGTTCCATGCAAAGTGAGCAAGTTACCATGGAACGTGCAACATACAGTGGTCATGCATCTCTAATCCTCAAGCTCATCCTAATGATAAACATTTACACATGACATTTCTAACGTATTATGCTTTAGAAGCATAGCCGGTCCAATCCTCAGGCTCCATGAGAACCAACTCTCTGATACCAAAATGTAACACCCTAATAATTAACCCAATACACCTAGGCGGTATCTGATTAATTACTAGACTTTACTCTTTGCTTCAGTTCCTTAATCATGCTTTGAAAATACTTAGTGAAATTACGAGCCATTTTTTTTAAAACATAATTGAAAACGTGAGCCGCATAACGTGAACGATAATCGATAAAGCAGAAAACGAATAGACATATCATGAAGAAACACATCATATTGGCTCCATCATATGACATCCATAATTACATATCACATAGATATTTTGCCTACCAAAAAAATAAGACTAGGTGTAGGCAATCTAACAAAACATAAATAATATATGGATGGAAGGACATCCATTAATGGCACCTAGTAATAACACTCCAAGGATAGGGATAGATATATGAAATATACGAGTGAAACTAAGAGGATCAAGTTCAGCTACCAGGTGAAAGCCTCAATGTGAATCACGAACACTTCCTTCTGTTTCTGAAGACGAGATGGAAAGAAAAATAGAGGGAATGAGAAACTTATAAAAAGAATCTCGTAGGGTACTCACCTCATGATGCATTGTGTCATCATCATCGTCCCCAGGAACCTCGGGTTTCATTATGAAATAGTGAGCATGCTAAGATTGATTTATTAAGTTTGAAAATATACTTTACCGAGGTTCGTCGATTTTAATCATGCGTCTTATAATGCATCATAAACTTAGCATGTCATGTTTATAATGAACTTTTCCTTTTATCAACACATTCTATTCTTCATCATCATATCATAAATACTATGCATAAAAGAACATCATATTTCTCATCATCATATCATAAATACTATGCATAGAAGAACATCATATTTACATCATGCATTACTTAGTTCTTAGGTGACTTAAAGTTACTTCCATCATCATTTTCCTAGGCCACCCTATACTCCACCCTTTTGGGAGTAATCTAGGTTATGAGCTCATACCTTACTAGTCGTCACTAGCATATACTTATCCCTTTTGATAAGTTAAAGTTCCAACTCTACCCTTTTGAGAGAAGGATTAGGGGGCTAGGATCACCTTTTCACCACCTATAGTCTGATGGGTCCAAAGGATCATTTCCTCTTACATTTAAGTCACCATTAAATCTTTGCATGTTATATCATAATTCAATTCATAATCATCATGACATTTTCTCATTTATAGTCTTATGATGGAATAATATATATACTGAAATCATGTGCTGGGAGATTCCAGGAAAGAGAGGTGGGTCACAATGGACACGCTTAAATACCAAGTCTTTCCTAGCCAGAACCTTTCCAAATTACACTTTTAGTACACTTTCTTCCAGCAACAAAGGTAATTTTTTAAATAACAAGAGATTATTTCTTTATTTCATGCATAAGCATTTTCATTGTTTGCAACAGCAACTATAACATGCAAGCTAGGGAATCATTCAATGGCATCAAATACTTAATAAGCATCAAATCACTTTATAGACTTATCACTTAAAACATCAAAGAGGCATCATCATAAATCCTTATCAAAATTTGTTAAACAGAAACCCTAGAATCGGGTAACCTCAATTGCCAAACTAATTAATTATGCATCTAAGGGATTCATTACCATTATTACAATTAATTATAAGGCTTAGGAACATTATTAAACTCTATGGGCAGCATAGGCAGTAAGTTATTCTTAAGGTTTCGATGTGTTAGAAGTTGCGTTTTTAACCCTTCTTGCTACCAGCTTTCCCTACGATGCTAACATTAATTACTAAACCAATTATGAATTATTCTCCCTTATCTAAACATAATAAAATCTAGTTCTTATAGTTGATAATTCTGGACAGAATGCATAAATTTCATTCTTTAGAGTTCTAAAAAAAATCTTGCTTTTACGGTTTTCTAGTTACTAGTTTCATTTTTAGTGTTCGGATAAATCCTACACTAATTGATACCAAGTTTTTCGTGGCTAACTAATCTTAGACAAAATTATAACATACTAAAACAGATTTGGCATTGGATAAACTTAAAGGGGTCAAAGACTAGGTAAATTCTAGATTTACGGTTGTTCTAGGAAGCTAGTTTTGTCACTAACATGCATAGAATCATTCTCTTAACAATAAACCATAATTATCACAACTCCAAACATATTAAATCATCATCATTTATTGGAACTAATCTCATATCAGAAGCCGAATCATGAACCTCATATAATTGTATAAAATCACATTTTAAGTGAACATAAAATATTAGTTTCCGTAGAATCCTTGCAAAGCTTTAAAACTCTTTTAGAAACTAATTCTTTTTGCTAAACTTGAAAGAATCTTCATGATTAAAATTCTCACTTAAGATAAAAGGAGCAAGTCTTGAGCTTAAGAGATTTATGTGATATCTTAGAATCATAAACATGCTATGCAACCTCATTTTAATCTTGTCATTATAAGGTGATAACTTGGAATTATAAACATGATATGCAAATCCATTTCTTTATCTTTAAGATTTAAGGTGATGACTTGAAATATAAACATGATGCAAGAAGCTTAGTTTAAGCAACCCAAGTGGAGGAGAAGAGAATCTTGAAGGAGCGCGTAATCCGCATTAACGGTGAAGGGAGAAGAGAATTATTATTACATCTTTTTAAGCTCCAATCTCAAGACTTCTTAAAGAATCAATTCTTTAACTCCAATAATCTTATTTCTTTGCTTGTGATACTTGGGCAAGTCTTTGAGCTCTAGGATCTTTAGGTGATGACATAAAAATAAACATGTCATGCGTTGATTCTTTTAGCCATTATAAAATAAAGTGAGAACATAAAATAAATATGAGATGCAACTTCTTTATTATCTTTAGAGATTAAGTGACAACATGAAATATAAACATGAAATGCAAACTTGGAAATTTAAACATGAGTATGCAAGTCCATTTATTCATTCTTGAAATTTTAGTGATGACATAGAAAGTAAACATGATTATGCAAGGCATAAACTTAAACATGGATGCAAGTTCATTTGATTTCTTTACTAGAGCTCCTTCAAGACTTTATAGAAATACAAATTCAATATATATATCTTAACAAGACAAAGTGAGAAATACATCTTTCAAATTCTAAACTCAAGATCATAAAATCATCATAAAAACATCATTCTTTAAAGTTTTGCATCAAGTGGAACTTTCAAGCTTTAGAGGCCTAACTTGTGATGGATTCACAACCCACCTTCAAGGTCCTCATCATCAAGCCATCATCTTAGTCCCACCTAGGCCATATGGCCGAATTGGTTAAAGAAAAAGGAAGAAGAAAACCAAATGGAAAAACTAGAGAAAATCCATGAAATCATCATTTTGAACCAAGAACAACACTTAGCAAAACATAGAAATAAACTTAAAAACAACTCCCTACCTAATCTGATTTGAAGGAAAGGAAGAGAACTTGGTTTCTTGGAGTGAAATGAAAGAAAATATTCTTGAAAACTTGAAGAAAAATTCAGCCAAGAGGAGGAGGAAATGAGAGCTTTTGGTGCTTTGGAAAAACTAGAAATGTGTAAATTTTGAGCAAGCATCTAAGACTCCTTAAGCATGCCTATTTATAGAGGATTTAAGCTCATGTATGGACAAGAGGAGGAGGCATAATTTTCAGATTTTTCATGGGGAACAAAGGGAGGAAAATCATTTCTTGTTTAAGGCATGTTTTATGCCATGTTTTAGGGAATTTTTGGCATTTTGTTTTAGTGCATTATCTTGCAATAATTCTAATGATTATGGCTGAATTATTTCGTGCATTACAGCCTCATGGAAGAGGGTTTTGTGTGTTCCATGTATTATTTAGGTGTAGGCAAGGTATTCATGCAATTTAGAGAATTTACGGTTAAGGGCTTAGGTGAATTAGTAAGCAATTTGAGTGTTTTAAAGCAATTTTAGGTTCTAATCAATTTAAATAAATAATTTTGACTCTAGATTAATAATTAGAATTTAATAAGCTTTAATTTGAGCCTAATATTGCTTAGGTTTCGTTAGACGAATCAAAAATCTCAAAATTTGTAAAACTGCACAAAGACGGGCAAAACGGTCATTTTACTTAAAAATTGCCCGAGACCACCCGAGCTTAACCAATGGTTAATCATGGCTTAAAAACACCTTTTAACACATTTTAGTGAGGTTCGGCTAGTCGGCACGCAATCGGGTTAAAACGGCAGGGCGTTTTGGTCATTTCGCACGTCGGAGCTCAAAATTAGGATTCTTCTCCTCTATTAACACTCATAACACAAACAATCCCTTATTAACATCAAAACATCCCCTTGAGGACGGGTGGGGCCCACGATCCTCATTTTCTGAGTAAAATAACCTCAAGGGCATTTTGGTCATTTTACACGTACAGAAATTGGGTTTGCAATACTTGCACGAATTGCTCCTAACTTCTCTTCTAACGTTATATTCCTTTATTAAGGATTGTTTGGTCTCAAATTTTATATAATATTTACCTACGGTAATTCGGTAATTCCTAATGACAGGTAAAAATTACAGTAAAAATTGGGGCGTTACAATATGGCCGAATTTTTCAAAGAAAGGAAGAAGAAAACCAAATGGAAAAACTAGAGAAATCCATGAAATCATCATTTTAAACCAAGAACAACACTTAGCAAAGCATAGAAATAAACTTAAAAACAACTCCTACCTAATTTGATTTGAAGGAAAGGAATAGGACTTGGTTTCCTTGAGTGAAATGAAAAAATCTCTTTGAGAAATGGGAGGGAATTTTGGCCAGGAGGAAGAAGAAAGAAGAAAGCTTTGTGCTCCTAAAACTAGAATTTGTGTAAGTTATGAGCAAGGCTTCCAAGGCTCTTCAAGTAAGCATATTTATAGAGGAATTCAAGCTCATGTATGACAAGAGGAGGAGGCATAATTTTTGGATTTTCATGGGGAACAAAGGGAGGAAATCGTTTCTTGTTTAAGCATGTATTTCAGATGTTTTAGGGAATTTTTTGGCATTTTGTTTTAGTGCATTATCTTGCAATAAATTCTAATAATTATGGCTGAATTATTTCATGCATTACAGCCTCATGGAAGAGGGTTTTGTGTGTTCCATGTATTATTTAGGTGTAGGTAAGGTATTCATGCAATTTAGAGAATTACGGTTAAGGGCTTAGGTGAATTAGTAAGCAATTTGAGTGTTTTAAAGCAATTTTAGGTTCTAATCAATTTAAATAAATAATTTTGACTCTAGATTAATAATTAGAATTTAATAAGCTTTAATTTGAGCCTAATATTGCTTAGGTTTCGTTAGATGAATCAAAAATCTCAAAATTTGTAAACCACAAAGAGGGGCAAAATGGTCATTTTACTTAAAAATTTCCGAGACCACTCCGAGCTTAACCAATGGTTAATCATGGCTTAAAACACCTTTTAACACATTTTAGTGAGGTTCAGACTAGAGTTCAGCACATAATCGGGTTAAGCAACCTGGGGGGCGTTTTAGTCATTGACACGTCGGAGCTCAAAATTAGGATTCTTCTCCTCTATTAACACTCATAACACAAACAATCACTTATTAACATCAAAACATCCCTTGAGGACAGGTGGGGCCACATCTTCATTTTTGTAAATAACCTAAGGGCATTTTGGTCATTTTACACGTATAGAAAATTCTAGGTTTGCAATACTTGAATTGCTCCTAACTTCTTCTTCTAACGTTATATTCCTTTATTAAGGATTGTTTGTCTCAAATTTTATATAATATTTACCTACGGTAATTAATTCCTAATGACAGTAAAAATTCCAGTAAAAATTGGGGCGTACAAAGAACACTAAGCCACAACATCAAACATCCATATGTTTTGTCACAAACACAAACTTACCTCTTGAAAACTTGAATCAACTCTTTCTCACAAATCCTCACCTTATACATATCAACCAACTTAGCTGCTGTTACTGCTTTGTTAGAAGAGATTTGAGGGTTTGAGAATTGGGTGTAGGAAATCTTGAAGGGAAGCCAAGAAAAAAAATTAGAGTTCCAAGAGCCAAGTCACGCTTATTATTCCACTTTTTTTCAAAATTTACTCTTGAAATTTTCTAATTAATTGAGCATGGAATTTATCATTTTATTGGCTGATATTACATAGATATTGGTGTATTTAAGTTGGTGGAGTGTTGGATAATGTTAGAAATTCATTTTGTGTAAAATGAATTTTGGACTATCAGCTGGATTTTTTTATTTTCGACAGTGATTTCTTTCACGAATTTTCTAGCACAATTGTAGGCATTTTCATGAGCTATTAAAAAATATATGTTGAAACTAACATCCTAGGCTAGTTCCAAGAATTTTCTGAGGCTGTGCTTTTGGACTTTTACTACCTGAAAAAAATCATGAACCGAGACTATGTATGTGCTACCTGATTTTCTAGTCTTGAAGCTACGAATTTGTCTAATTTTTTTTACCAAAGCAAATGATTGAATTTTCCTTTGAAATTTTTACAAGTATTGACAACATCTTGATGTTCAACCATGATTTTTCTTTTGAATTTATTCAATCATTTGATGGGGTTAAAAATTATGAATTTTGGGTTTGAAGTTAAGTGATTTCTGGACACCAAATTTCTCTAATTTTGTTAACATAGTTAAACAACTCCTTTGGTTTTGAAATTTTTATGGAACCTTGTGGACATATTGAAGTGTTCTTGAGAATTTTTATAGCCTCTGAATTGCTTGTTTGATGTGCAAATAAATTGTGCTACAAATATGTGAAACCTGCCATTATGCTAAAAATGAATTGATGGTTTGAATGGATGAAATAATAGCATCTTACACTAGTATGACATGAGCACAAGAATATGAATATGAATAATTGAGCATGTGAACATATTGATGAGGTTGGGCACACATAGATATGAATGCTTATTACAATTGCTCATATGCGAAAGAAAAGCATAAGATTATGTTTCTTGGGCTGGAGAAGTAAATTTGCTGTCGGGAAAGTGTAAACTGACTACCCTTAAATGAGTCGGGAAAGTAAACTTGGCTAGGAATAGGTTTGTGTGAGAATTAAAGAAAGTAAATCCAATAATCATGATAGGAATGAGCTCATCCTAAAAAGAAGTCATTGCCCTAAAGTAGTCTTTTATTTTATGTGCTAAGTGAAGTTTTATTTCTGAATATTGAAGCCAATATGTTGAGTTGTGATTTAGCAGGTAGGGTTTACATGATGTTGAGTAATATAATATGTGATTAAATAATAAAAGCTACCCACTTTGGAAGGATAATTTTAGAACTTTAAAATGAATATTTAATATGTATTGTATGATCACATTTTCTTGATAAACCAAAGTGGCTAGGATGATGACGATGACATTATGATTATGTATTTCGGAATACCTGGAAACTTCAGAATTCTCACCTACTTGTTTGTGTTTCCGTGTCATTCCAAGTTAATTCCAAAGAATAGTGAAGCAGCTACAAGGAAGACTAAATTGTAATTTCTATAGTTTAGTTGCTGCGAACTCGTATCTATTGTACATATTATATATATATATATATATATGTCTGTAAATGTAGCAAAAAACATATGTGAACTAAAGCTCATAGAAGAGCTTCCTTTGTACTTGAATTATATTAAATAAATACATTGTTTCTTGCTATATATTTTGATAGAACCACAGAGTTATAAATACATTTTTATAAATTTGCTATTGATAATTAAGAAAGGACCACAAATCTATAAGTAACAACTCTAGTATTGTATGCCATGACTTAAGGATGAGGTTGTACTTGGGAGGATGTTACATTACATGTAACGCCTGTCATAACAAAGGTGATTCACTTGGGAAACAAGGACAAGGAGTGGCTTCAGCAAGGCCTCTAAGCGAAGGGTCATGAATGAACCGATTACACACCAAAATGAGAGGGATCCTTGAGATTGTGTAGGTATGGAACTACATAGTTAAGGATGGCTATATGAATTAATTGTACTACCTATGCCAACAAATATGCATCTTCTTCATCCCATCACGAAGAACCCAGCTAAGCATGCTTGACTTGGAGCAATTTGGGATGGTGACCTCCTGGAAAGTTTTCCTAGGAAGCGTGTGATGAGGACAAAGCATGCTGAAAAAATCGTGTTGATTTATAAGGACAGTCATCAATTCATGAAGTAGCACGGGATATTACAAATGGAGTCTAGACCTCACTCTCCCAGGACGTATGGTTCAGGAGCCAAGGAGGAAGCTGGTGGGCATGTAACGCATGGTGGTGGAGGGAGAGTGATACGCCAATGTAGAAGGCACGGACAAGATTGCTCCTAGCAAGGCCTCTAGCGGAGGGGTACATGAATGAACCATTACACAAGGAATAAGAGGAATCCTGAATTGCGTAGGTATGGGACTATACATTAAGGATGGCTTATATGAATTGATTGGTACTACCTATGGTAACAAAGATGCATCTTCTTTTTAGTTGCGCATCACTAAAGAACTCTATAGTTAAGCGTGTTTACTTGGAGCAATTTGGGATTAACCTCCTGGAAGTTTTCCAAAAATGTGTGAGCGAGGATAAAGCATGTTGAAAAGACCTGTTAGTTTGTGGGCGTTGTCAATCCATAAAGTCAGGGATGTTAGAGTAACTGAGAATTTTATAATATTCTATCCATATGTTTGTATGTACCTTGTGTTGTCTTCCGAATTCCTAAATGCTATGTCTAGTGATCTTTATTGACATGCCATAGTGGGAGTAGCATTATTACCTAGTCTTTATTATACCATTACCTGGACCTGCTCAGTACCCCTGAGGAAACATTCTAGCTGAGTCATCATCATTGACTTGACGTATTCAAGTCTAGTACTTAGTTGAAGCGCGTCATCATCCTAATGGGCAAATGATTCATTTTAAAGAACTTAAGATATTCATGATTATTGTACATATTTGTTGACTTGTTAGGTTACAACTACTGATGTTCCACTTGACATTTATATATAAAATAGTGGACTATTGATGGCATTATTAGTATTAAGATCCTGATGCTACATTTATTTTATTATTTTATATTTTTGTCATGCAACTAGTATGCACTATAGAAATATCTTAGACAAGAATGGAAATATATTAGACATGTATGTGATATTTGACTAGTGTAAGTTACGTAATGTAAGTGGCCTCTCTAGTTATTATGTTAATACTCAAATAAACATATGGTAGTTAGAAATGTTACATTATGGTATTTAAGCTAAACCATCCTAATAAAGCCTAAGGATTGGACCAATTGTGCTTCCTTGGTCAATGTCATGCATTGTAATCTAGTATGTGTGACGACTAATTGTGAATGTTGTAGGTTACTGCCACACTTAGCTTAGTATTAAGCCCTGATCACTAATATTTCTTA